>CAUYRT010044824.1:0-211006 GCA_963574885.1 Lepilemur ruficaudatus | reverse complement strand
AGCATTTAACATCATTTTCTGATGATGTTTTGAAGAAAATAGAAAAAAAAAATCCTGTGCTCACACCACACCCCTACTAGTAATCCAGGGACCATCTTGGCAGCCTGCTTCTCAGCACCACCTGCCACCCTGTGCCTGTGTGGTGAGGCATGGGGAGGCATGGGGAAAAAGAATGTTCTGGTGAATAAAGAATTATCAATTTTCAAAGAATCAGAAGGTGGGGAAAAAAAACCCCACAATATCAAACTCAAAGTCATGCTTCAGGATCTTTATTATAACCACCACTTATTATTAAATGTCCAAATGTAAATGGTCGTTGCTAATGGAGACTTTTTTTATTTCAGTATTATTCCAGGGGTACAAATGCTTAGGTTACGTACATTGCACTTGCCCCACCCGTGTTGCTAATGGAGATTTGGGGCCAAGAAAATGCCAAATAAAATTTATTTTTCCCTATCTTCAAATCATCAGGTCCTTTCATTCCTATATGGAAAAAACTGAGCCCAGAGTTTTATTAACTATGTTCACTAATCTATATTCCCCAAATTTTTCTTCTATATTGTTTGTTTAACTGGTAAACTGGACTGTCCCCTACACCAAAAATTTGCTGCTCCAACATCTGGCCCATGCACTTTTAAAGAACTGCAATTAGAAGCAGAAAACATGAAAACTTAAATTATATTTCAGTCTTATTGACGAAAATAATCAACAAGCAAAAAAACACCAAACAAGAGACCCAGAGTCCTCCTCCTTTCATCAGAAGAAGTCACTGATGGGATTCTTCAAACACCTGAAACATTTACTGGACTCCGCATAGCATTTCCAATCTGGTAAATATAATAACCACTTTAAAGACAAAGAATCAGAAATTAAAAAACCAGCATCAAACTTAAACAAGTTACAGCAAGAGAAACCAAAAAACCTTGACTGCTGCTTTCTTAAAAATCAGATCAGTAGCTTATAAAAACCTTTGTGGGCAGAAAAAGGAATGGGCACACCGCAGGGAGTGAAAGTTACATGATAATACCTACAGAGTAGTGTATTTTAAAAGTACAAACAAAATAATTAGGCCACTAACCGCCTCAGAAAACTGTTCATAATTGATGACAGTAACTAAGGCACCTCAGAAACAATGACAAGGTTCCCTTCTGGTCCCTACGAAGTACCTGGATATCTCCAGGTAACAGAGTGAGGAGGAACAAACCCAGGGTCTAATAATTGCTTATTCAAACTAACAAAAGGAGGGGGAAAGCGGGGGAGGAATTTGAGAAGAGACAGCATTCTAAATTATTTAGTGTGATTCCCGTGCTTAGGAAAACACTGAATTCATGCAATCAGCAGGAGCCTGAATATTCCTCAGTATAAAGCCACCACCTAAAAAGAATTACACAATCAAAATGTAATATTCATTTTCATTTAACATCCAGCTACCTAGAGGATTGAGGTAATGAGTCCAGGGCTCTACTTCATGCTTAAAAGCTGAAGTGTGAAGCCAGAGGAAAGCACTGACTTAGCAGATTAAAACTTAAAAGGATTACCCAGAGGACAGAAAAGGTCCAAAAAAAAAAAAAAAAAAAAAAGGAAAAAGAGAAAAAGAAGAAAAAATGGTCTTAACATCCCCAAAGACATTTCCATAAAATTGTTATAGTTTTTCTCCTTTGACAAGACAACACAAAATTTTTTTTTCCCCTTTCTTTATGGCAATGATTTCGAAGACAGACTTCAGTGTAGAGATTCCCAAGTCTTGAGTTCCCAAGCAAACGTCCTAAAGTCCTAAAGCAGCCGCGCTGCACGGTAGGGAGCTCGCCATTCACCCCGGGGAGGGAACTGTAAAGTCTGAAGATACACACAAACATGGCACCACTCTTGCAGCGGCACAGTCTGGGGAGGGGACGAAGCCAACGGAGAACCAGAACTTTAAAAAATGGAGCATCCTTACTTGATAAAATAAGTCATTATTTCTTCTTTCACTGCAAGGTTCAACTCACACTTACTTGCTCAGAATCATGTAACCTCAGATCTGAAAGGGACCCTGGTTATCTATACTGTAGTCCAATTTCCTTAGTCCACAAATGAGAAAACTGAAGGAAAAGTTTCGTATCTGATTACTGGTAAAGTCACACTGGAGCCCGGTCCTAACTCTCGATTTAATCCAAGCATTAGAGGACAGATCCTATGGTTATAAATGATAATCATAAGCATATGGACTTTGTGTCCAGCTCTGTGCCAAGCCCTTTTACATGCATATTCTACGTAATTCTGACATCAACCCTGAGAAAGGTAATGTTCTCTATTTGCAAATTCAAAATAATCTGCCCACTCAGTCAGGGTTGATCTGAACCCAGGTCTGGTTCATTTCTAAGCTAATGTACAGTCTGTAGTACAGCCTATGGGGCCCTAGTTGGCCTGGCCCCTCCTGCCTTTCTGAACTTATCTCCTACCATTCACTCACTCAACAAAAAAAAGCCAGCCAAACTTCACCCAAACTCATCCCTGCATCAGGCCCCCAGCTACCACCCCAGACCAGTGAGGGCCCCCCACTCCTCCCCTTCAAGTCAAATACCACCTCTTAGGCGGGTGCAGTGGCTCACTCCAGTGATCCTAGCACTCTGGGAGGCTGAGGCAGGAGGACTCCTTGAGTTCAGGAGTTTGACACCAGCCTGAGCAAGAGCAAGACTCCATCTCTACAAAAACAGAAAGACTAGCCAGGTGTGGTAGTACACACCTGTAGTCCCAGCTACTCCGGAGGCTGAGGCAGAAGGATCGCTTGAGCCCAGGAGTTTGAGGTTGCTGTGAGCTAGGCTGACACCACGGCGCTATAACCTGGGCAACAGAGTGAGACTCTGCCCCCCCCCCAAAAAAACACCATCCAATCCTTCAACAAGGCTTTCCCTAACCACCCAATCTAAAACGGACCTTCAGTCACACCTACCACTATCTGACATGACCTTGTATATGGCTATGTCCCCACCAGAACAAAAACACCACAAGTCAAATAGCTCCCACTAGAATAAAACCACCTTGATGGCAGAAGTGTGCTGCCTGCCTTATTCACCTCTGGATTACCTAATACCCAAAAGTGTATCTGACAAGAGCAGTTGCCCCCCCCGCAAAAAAACCATCTGTTGAATAAATGACCCCTCTCTACCTTCCTCTCCCTGTGTCTGAACTCCCACCTCATTAAGGGCCAGTATCTTACAATTCAGCAACTAATTACACATACTGTCTTCTATTTTTCTCTACTTCTTGTGACTAATCTTATCTTTTCAACCATATGGTATGTGCCTCAGAGAAAGCTTAATAATTCTCAGCTTTGGGCAAGTTAAATGACCTAACCTGGGCTTATGTGATCATCTATAAAATGAAAGCAGCAGTCAAAAATTCAGAATTCAAAATTCTCCCAAAGCTAGTAACATGACACTCAAATGCTAGATTGTCATTGACCCACAGATCTTGAATTTCTTTAATTTTCTCACAACTTTCTACAAAAACACAGCTAGTGTGCAAAGGCAGGTGCTCCTATTAAAAACTGAAGAATAACTGCGCTTTTACTGCTGGTGAAAGAGGCCTCTTCTCTGCAAGCCCACACCCTATCTGTTTGTTTCCGATTACCCTTTATCTTGACCAGCGTTAACCTCCACTTTTCTGTATTTCTTCGGCAGGCCTCAGTAGCATTACACTCCTTACTTCTTGCTCAAGTTTTTGTTTGCTTTATATAGTTGGATGTGCCCAACATAACTACTCTCATGATCTAAAAAAGCTGCAAAATTTAGGAAAGCAAGTAAGTCAGTAGCATTTTGGCCTTCTAGTGCTTTAGAATTTCTACTCTCTCAAAAAACTCTAAATTAGAGTCATGGCAACACAGAGACCCTCCTTCCTGGTGATTACGATGCAATCCCACTGGCCTACCCAGCTGGTGGGGAAGGGGGGAGTGGAACGTCAGAATTGGAGCAGAAGCATCTACTGGCTAGAGTATCGATGGCCTGGAACAGTAACTAACACTGTTTGAATGGCTGCTTCCAAAGATTGTCCAAGACCAGCATATTTCCACTACTAAAGAAAATCTCAACTCCAAACCAAAGACCTTGCTTCCAGTACAGCAAAAACTCTGCAGACAGAACATAAAACATCACTGAAGTCCTGGTCAAAAGTGGTGCTATTCAGTTTTGTAACTTCAACCTGTTCTCCAAATACGGATTTCTCCTAAGAAGGAATGCACCACACTGTACTCAAAGAAACATGTGAGCAAGCGTGTGTCTATTCGAAGGGAAAAGGAAAAGGTGTCTTTAACAAGACGAGGCTTTTTAATTCTTTAAAATGAAATAACCTACATCTCCCCATATTTATTTCATTCTAGAAAAGCTCAGAAACTAAGTGCACTAAGGAATTCAGAGGGCATTTTCATGGGAGGAACCAAAAAAAAAAAAAAAAAGGCCATTTTCAGACCACATTTGACTGGGAGAAATCTGAGAATTTCGTGCAATTATTAGGAAAACTTGTATTTGGTTATGCAAAACATGTACCTTCTCTAAAATCTCAGCTCCAGTATTTGTATAGAATGTAAATGAATTATCGATTTTCTCTATATAAAAACATCTCACCAGCTTTTTTGAGGTATCTTTTTTAAAACTTGCTAAAGTTTACTTAAAATGCAGTTCTAGTTTTTCAGGTTTTTTTAAGTATCAGAAGCCAGGCTAAGCAACATAACAAGACCCCATCTCTACAAAAAAATTGTAAAATTAGGCGTGGTCACATGAACCTATAATCCAAAACTACTGGAGAGGCTGAGGCAGGAGGATCACTTAAGGCCAGGAGCTGGAGGTTGCAGTGTGCTATGATTGTGCTACTGCACTCCAGCCTGGGTAACAAAGTCTCAAAAAGAAAAAAAAAGTTGCCTTTTCCTAAGGCACAGTGGGTTAGGAAATAAAAAAATAAACTAAAAAAAAAAATAAAGTATCAGAAGAAAACTTGCTCAAGGTCATTTGGTCAAATCAGGTGGGATTAGAATTATTCGTTCCTGCCTTGCAAAAGCCAGACATAAATAAAACTTTTCTTGGAACTACTCAGGCCAAAAAAGAAAAATCATTCCCCATTTCCTTTCTTCAGTAATCAAAGGTCAAGAGAAAAATTCATTTCAACGGCAGAAAAGAACTTCAATGAATAAAATTTCATCTATGTATAAACTATTGCCCCCTAACCCATGCACAGGTATCTCTCTCAGAATCAATAACTGTTTGCAAAGGCAACAATTTGCAAGGTCAGTAACCTCTCTACAACCTTACCATCCGATGGTGGCACCATAAACTTATTAAGATGTTTTAAATCAGCACTTCATATGTATATTTATAAATAGCTCACTCCTGTTATCTTTTAAAAGACCTGATCAGACTGGAATATCAATGTAATCTGAGCTCTTAGACTGTTTTTTTTTAAGTCAAAGGGTCATAAATAAGTTCAAAGTTTTCTTCAGAACCCTGAAAGAGATACAGCTATTTTAATACTGCAGATAAAACAAGTGATAAATTAATGAGAATCATGCAGGCTAGCGGGTAGAGGGCTAGAGACAAGGAGCATCTATAAATTTTTATGCAACCTATCACCTTTCTCTTCCCTCCTAAAATCCACCGCTTCTCTCACACTTTCTTCCCCATCCTTTTAATGTCTACTTTTAAACTGCTGATATAAAACACCACTTCTAAAATTAATAATAAAAACATAACCCCGATGAAGCCATACCTTAAAAATATTAACTGGATTGGGATGGGGATATTACAGTAGCTAAGGGCACTTTGCATTTGTCACAAACACACTCTAGTCACATTTAGTAATTTTCCTCTTGTTTTCTAGGTGAGATGGTACCCCATTCCACAGATGACCCTCAAATCCAAGAAAATTTTCCTTTCCTCTTAAACTACGGGTCACTGGCATTAGATCTCAAAAATACTAAGTTAGTGGTTAGGCTGAAATTTGGGCTTAGTTATATTATACATGAACAACTTTAAAACATTTATAACTAACATGACTTTTCTCTTACTTCAAGTTCAAGTCTACCTATTTCTGAACATAGCTGTAATATACTCCTGGAGTGATGATTTCCTTTAGCACTTGAGTACAACATAGCCACAAGGCATACAAAGCAAATCAAAAGCAAGGACTGGAAAAAATTAAACCTGGAAGGAAATACAAGTCTGACACTTTCCACTGTGCCAGAAAACAGAACTGTCATTGTTAGGAAATGTATGAGATTGAACTATATGAAACTGCTGACATACAACTGGTTTTGACCTGCAAAAACAGAAATTTCACATGGTCCAACCTAATATTATTACTTAAGTTCATTTTAATAACTGTTTCAAATAAAGCCTTCATATCCCAAGACACATAAAACCTTTTATTTTTCCAGATTGCCTTAACCTTTTGAAAAGATTTGCCACCCCACTGTCCAAAGCTAAACATTCGAAAAAATTAAGTTCATTAACAGGAAAACCAATACAAGCATAACTTGCCTAACAGCTAAATGTAGCCACGGATGTGTGAACCCTACAATTACTCCACATCCTTTTTACTGTTCCCCTTTCCCATGAATAGAATTTGAATCCTAACTAGAACTGTCCTTTAGAAGACTTACGTTTAAGGAGACATGGTACTAACAACGGCACTAACAGCCATTCAAGTGCTTTGCATCTTTTTCAGTTATCAGTGACAGAGGATTCTGAGCATGATAGTAGCACCACATCACTTGACACGGGGGTTCCAGTGACCTAAAAATCTAGTGTTGAGGAATCTTAATTAAGTTGACAAGTTCCATTTCTGTTGGAGAATCTGGCTTCTAACTTTCTAATCAAAAGGGTGACTACCATCCCAGTGGGATATAGTTTTCCATTTAGAAAAGCTGATTTATGAATCTAGATGAGAACTACCTGTCACTTTCACAGAAGAAGAAAAAACAGGTTATGGCTCTAAGACTGCCTGTAGGTCCAAATTCATCATTTCGTACCCATTCTTATTAGAGTCTAATATCCAATAGGCTAATGAACTCTTTTCTCAATTAGTTCCATTAATTAGTTGTCTGTTCTTGTTCTGTCAGAATTCCTACCCTCTGATATTTACTCATCAGATCCACCAGGCCACAAATTGTACCTTCCTAGAGGGATGCTTTTCCCTAAGACACTTGCAAACTTAGGGAAATCTGATGTTCCCCATTCTATCTTTCCAGATCTAGTTGACAGTATAAACTATCAATATCAACCATCAAGTAAATTATGCTTTAAAAAAATAATCAGGGGATAATCTCCCTAACCCTATCTGGAAATTTCTCTATTCAGCTAGTTCAGTGTTGACAGGTCAACAGAGAATGGCACCAGTTATTACTACAATCCTAAAAGGCAGCTTCCTACAGCTAAACCATCAACTCTTTCCTAACATCCAAATAATCCAGAATTTTTATAGCACAATTTACTCTCCCTGCCCCACCTCCAACAGCATCTCCTGATCATCTTTCGCCATAAACTAAGGTTTCTCTAAAGCCTCATGGTAATGCCAAATCAGGCAAACACATTCCTTAAATTCCACCTATTCTCTTTTTTCCCCCCACCCCCGAAAGTTACATATAATAGCTGCTTTTATTTATTTAATTTTAAAAGTCTCCATGCATCAGGTACAGTGAAAAGTGCTTTAAAAGGCATTTATCTACTTTCATCCTTAAAACCTTAGGAGACTGGTAGTAGTATCCCCATTTTACAGACGAGAAAGGCTGAGGCTTAGTAACCTGCCCAAGGTCGTACAGGACAGGGATTGGAATCCAAGTCTGACCTCAATGTCCTCTGCTCTTAATTTTAACCCTCATGCCATCTTCCCTCTGATTTCTTCCTGTCCTGTCTGCTCTGTGGTCTTACAAAGTCTATGCTTGGGGAGGATTCCGTTTCTGCAGAGGCTGTCTTCCCTTTAAGGGACAAGCGTTTGAGAAGAGTGAGTACCCGTTCCCTCTTTTCTCCATGCTCCCCCTTCCCACCTGGCACCATTTCCCAAAAAGCCCTAGTCATATCCCCTCCTCTACGGTCAATTTAAACTTCCCCTCTGTCCCCAGGGCAGGCACCTTCTACCCTCAAGGCTAGGAGGCCGCCAAAGTGGAAGAAAGGGAAGAGCGCAGACAGCCCCCCTTCCCCCAGGTCTTCCATTCGAGAGGAAACCGCGGCTGAGGGCTGGGGGATTGGGGGTGGAGGGAACAAGCGTTGACCTTGGGGGCACGCGGGGTAGGGGGTGGATGAGGAAGCATGGGACGCTCGGCGGAGGAGGGGTTAGTAGGCGATTGAATGGGAGGAAGACCTCCGTAACAAGGGGGAAGGGGTGCCACCCGGCGACGCAAGGGACCCGGCCACTTACGGAGGAGCATGTGTGTTGGGGAGGAGAACCTGGAGGTGGATGTGACACGGGGAAGCGGTGGGGAGAAAGAGCAGGGCTAACGAACGGAGCAGGAAACGGTGGCGAAACCTGGGAGCGGGGTAAGGATGGATGGGAAACGAGAAGGCGGGCGCCCCGAGACCCGGGCGCAGGGGCCGGCCGCGGAGCGGCGGGCGGGCCGCAGGGGTTGGGGTGCGGGGGATGCCGGGAACGGGGGCTCCGGGAGACCCCGGGGGAGGGGAAGCGGGAGTTCTCGAGCCCGGGAGGCGGAAGTGAGGGCTCCAAAGAGGCAAGAGCGGGAAAGGAGGGGGACCCGGCACGAAGGGGGAGTGTGGAGGCACCGTCGGGCTTGGGAGGGGAGGGACGGGGTTGGGGGAGGGGGGGCCTGGGATCGTCGGGGTGCGGAGAATGGGAATGTCCTGGCGTCCGCCAAAGACTGGGCGTGGGGCCCCCCAAGGGCCAAGCATCCCGTAGTCTTCCGCGGACTAGGCTCGGGGTCGCCGCCCGGCCGGGCAGGGGGTCTCCCGAGCGCCAGGGCCTCTCAGGGAGGGGCGGGGGTTCCCCGAGTCCCCTCGAGGCCAGCGCGACAGCCGCCGGGGTCCCGGGCTTCCTTCCTACCTATGCCGGGCGCCACATAGACGAAGTAGAGCAGCGAGGACGAGAGCGAGAAGAAGAAGAGCGCGGCAATCAGCGAGCGGCGCGGCAGCCGCAGCAGCCCCCGGCGGGCGCGCATGCTGCAGCCGGGCGGCCGCTCGAGGGCCGGGCCGGGCCTGCTCCCGCCGCTCCCCGTCCGCAGCCTCCTGGGCCGCCGCCTGGGCCTCGGCCGCCGCCTCCCGGGCCTCGCGGGCCGCCACGCGCAGCCGCCGCCCTGCCGCTCCCAGCCGCCGGCCGCCGCGGGCCCGGCCACATGAAGCGGGCGGGGGCCAGCGCGGCCCGGAGCTAGCGCAGCGGCGGGGGCGGGGCGGGGCGGGCGCGCGGGGGGCGGGGCCAGCGCCGCCGGGCACCGTCGCAAAAGACCCGCGCGCGCGCGCGCTCGCCGCCCACTCCTGCCGGGCCCCCGCGGCGGCGTGGCGGCCCGCATGGAACGTCGCCAAATAGCGACAGCCCCTCTCCCGGCGCGGCCACCGCCCAGGCTTTCGGGGAGTGTCTCTCAAGTGCTCTGTGCTCGGACGCCCCTCTGTCCGGGGCCAAGGGGTTATCTACAAAGTCTGCCCCATCTCGTTGCCCACTGCGGCAGAAGAGCGGGGATTGTAAGGTTTGGGGTTAGGCCCGGTATACACCCTCATTCATTCATTCATTCGTTCTTTGAATTCACCATATTATTGAATGCCGGACACGGTTGTTGGCTCTGGGGATGATACAAAGAACAAAACAGTTAAATCTCTGTCTTCGTGGAAGTTATGTTCCTGTGGGAGGAGAAAGAAACAAATCAGTTATGGTATCAGGTACTGATAAAAGGTAGGAACACAATAAAACAGGAAAACGTATTGCAAGCAGGCTAGAGTGGTCAAGGAAGGCCTCACTGAGCAGGTGACATGAGCTGAGACATAAAATGATGAGAAAGAGCCAGCTGTAGAATAAGCTGGGGGGAAAGCATTCAGACCAGCGGAGAACAGCACTGCAAAGGCCCTGAGGTAGGAAAAGGTCTGGATCTGTCACCAGGCTAAATCCAAGGCCATCGTGGTGGATAAAATCTGGCGAAGTAAAGAGAGGAATAAGGATGAGCTTGTAGCTCTAGGCAGGGTCCACATGCCATAGAAGGAGCATAATGGTAACAGTTGTCAATATGAAGACATCTCTCTCTCTCTCTCTCTCTCTCTCTCTCTCTCTCTCTCTCTCTCTTTCTCTCTCTCCATTCCATCTGGCCCCTAATTCTCATCCTGCGGGTAAATTGGTATCCTACCCCATCACCTTGGTGTGGAACCATATCCAAAACAATGATTTAAGGTCAGCTTCAGTCCAGAGAACCTCAGGAGGCAGTTAACAGTCACTAGAGACTCAAGGTGAGGACCAGCACTGCCTTCCAGGAGCTGCCAGCTGAACTGGGGAGGCAGGTGTCCGTGTAGACACAGCTGAACCTAGGGCACTGCCTTGGAGTGCCAGAAGCAGTGAGGAGGGGAGAGGACTTTGAAGGGATTCCGTGACAATCAACAATAATCCTGATTTCTATTCCCAACGTGATTTATACTTTTTACAGTGTTTCTTTGACCCATTAAGTGAAGGCTCTAGAGCCAGACTGCCCAGGTTTTCTGACCCCCAGCTCTTCCATTCTTAGCTATATAACCTTAAACAAGTTACTTAAACTCTCTGTGCCTTGGTAAAATGGGGGATGTTATTCATAACCACCTCATCAGGTGGTTGTGAGGATTTGAGTAATACAAGCAAAGCCTGGCACATAGTAAATGCCCATAGCTCTCACCTAATCCAACACCCTGGGACGTGGAACGGGAAAGAAGAGACCTCTGCAACAAAAAAGGAAAGCAAAAAATTCTGACACAGATAGATGTGGGTTCAGATCTTGACTTGGCCTCTCCTGGCCGTGTGACCTTGGGCAAGTCACTTCTCTCTGAGATTCTGTTTCAATGGCCCAGTGCTGCCCACCCCACAGGGATGGGATGTGGATTAGGTGAGATAGGGCAGGTAAGCTTCAGCTAGAAGTCCCAAACTAGCTGGAACAATCTGACTTGCAAATACTTCTTTTTTTTTTTTTTTTTTTGGCCCACACAATGCCCTCCTCCCAACCTCCTATCTAGGAAACATTTTTAAACAAAAAAGTTGAAAAAAGCCAGGCACAGTGGCTCAGGCCTATAATCCCAGCACTTTGGGAGGTTGAGGCGGGAGGATCACTTGAGGCCAGGAGTTGAAGACCAGCCTGGGCAATGTAAAGAGATAGTTGGAGACCCCATCTCTACAAAAAAAAATGAAAAAATTAGCCAGGTGTGGTGGTGCATGCCTGTAGCCCCAGCTACTTGGGAGGCTGAGGTGAGAGGATCGCTTGAGCCCAGGAGTTTGAGGTTACAGTGACGCCACTGCATTCTAACCTAGGCAACAGAGTGAGACCCTGTCCCCCAGCCCCCAAAAATTATACATATAAAAAAAGAAAAGTTGAAAGAATGAAATTGCAAGGAATCTACCAGGAACACTTGTACAATCTCCACCTAGATTCAACCATTGTTATTTATCCAGATTTATTTATCTATATTCATACATAAAACAAGTATTTTTTGCTAAATTATTTAAAGTAAGTTGCTGCCTTACTAGTACTTCATGCCTCAATACATCAGCAGCAAATTCTAAGGAAAAGAACATTTTTCTCTATAACCACAATAACGTGAAGAAAATTAACAATTATATAGTAATATCCTGTAATATCCAGCCTATTCTGGGTAGACAGAGACAGGGAGGCCATTCCACATCTAGACTGTATATCAATAACCAATCTCTACTTCACATCCTATCTGAAAAAACAAGACATCAAAATAAATTGATTATATTTTTATTGGAAGAAAAAGAAAGATGTCAGGGGATCAGAACGTCCTTACCCCAAACTCCTCCCTCCGCGTTCCTTTTTCTTCTCCAAGTTAGGTTTCCAGCTCACTCAAGCATTCATTCATTCATTCATTCATTCATTTGACTATTCAGTCCCTCAGTCAAACAACTGACTGTATTCTGATCTCTGTTTGAATGTTACCTCCTCGAAAAGACCCTTCCTCTAAACTAGCTTCATCCTTCCAGCCCAGCACTCTCTATCCATGCTCTTACCCAGCTTTATTTTGCACTGTGGCACTTTTCATTATACATGTATGTATCCATTTGCTGATTTTTGTCTCCCATATCAGAACATAAGCTCCATGAATGCAGGGATTTTGTTTCATTCTCTGCTGGATCCTTGCACCTAGCATAGTGCTCAGCAGACAGTAGTTGCTCAATAATTGTTGATGGCATGTTGAAACAATAGCAGATGTGCACTGAGCACTTGCAGGGCATGGCAGATGCAGAGATGACTAAGCGGAGGTTCCTGCCGTTTGGTGGCAGGACCAACAGGAAAGTGAGTAACCGAGGGACAATGTGATGAGGGCAGGACTCAGCATGGCCAGCAGTGGGGATAGGTGTCCTGTAAGATTCTAGATGGCCTTTGAGGGGGCATTGAGACAGGTTTGCTCGAGGGGTGGAGTCCTGCCTGGCTGGAGCAGCTGGTTCCTCCTAGGAAAAGGCAAAGGCAAAGGTACGGCTAGAGGGGCTTGACACGGTGGCTTCACAAGGGTCCTAGAGTCAGGCAGACCTGGTGACCACCAGTCCTGCCTCTTCCTTGCCCTCTCTCTGTCATCTTGGCAAGTCACTTCACCTCTCTGAACCTGCATTTCCACATCTGCAAGATGGAGATCAGACAGCTCCTAGGGCTGCTGTGAGGATTCAGAATAGTGTCTTTCTCTATAAAGTGCCTTGCAGGTGGCAGGAGCCAATCAATGGGAACCATTGCTATTCTTACGCTTTTTCCTGTGAGCCATAGGGAGCACCTGGAGGTTTTGGAGCATGGGAGATACTTGGAGAAATCTCAGGGGAGCACAAGTTGGGCTTGTCAATACCCAATTTCAGACCTGCCCAAATCAAACACATAAAAGCATCCATAGCCTAAAGTTAAAAATCACAAGTAACCCTGCTCACCCTTACAAACTGTACTGGAGAAAGTCCCAGGCACCCACCCTGAGGAAGCTATTGCACAATCCATAAAGAGTAATCATCAGCAGTAGGATAACATCACCGGAGCAATGACTGTCTCCGTTCCAACTCCAGAGGCAGTGGGCAGATAAAGAGCACAGGCATGTGCGCAACTGCTCGCCAGGCCCCAGGGCCTTGGCGTCAAGTGCGTCCCATGCTGGGAACTCCTGTTGACTGAGTATTAACCTTGAGGTTCACCCTGGTAGCCTCCAGCCAAGCTGTGGGCTCAGAGCAGAAGCCACCACTATCACTTCCTGCCAGCAGTTTTAAGAGCCAGTGCCTCATTCATCCCTCCTTTCCCTCTACTAAATAACCATCAGTGTTCTGCAGAGTGGCTGCCCCACCAGCTGAGTTCCAGGAGAAGGAGACTCCCCTAACCCCCATCAGCCAGTGATGAATGTATAGCATGAGCAAGAAATTTTGTTTTAAGCCTCTGAGATATAGGGGCTATTTGTTAGTACAGCATGACTTAGCCTATCCTAACTCATAAATATACTCTGCTATAACTTGCTTTCTCTTGACATTATTTTTATGTGATAAAGGCATAATGATACATGGAGCTTGAGTTCATTCATTTTCACTGCTATGTAGTAATTCATCATATAACTAGGCCACACTTCTAAAAATTCTTTCCCCAGTGAGGTCTAAGTTGTTTCCAAATTCTGTTATTACCAGTCCATAGATCCCCAAAGGGTAATTAAGGCACAGTTACTCAAGTGGAACGGATGTGGGGCAGGCAGAAACAGCAGATATTTGTGGACAATACCATGTTTTGATGCCTTCGTGCCTTTACATGCTCTAGGTTTCTGCTGCCTGAAATCCTTTTGTTCTCTTTCTCCTCATCCTCCAAGACCCAGCTCAAATACTTTTCCTATCATGAAATCTCTCAAAAATTGGCTGGATTCTTGGATGATGTTCCCAACCTCTATTCACTCTTCTTCTGTAGGAAGAGGCTCAAAAGGTGAAAACAGCATTCCACAGATTCTCTTGCAGCTAGGAGGTTGGTGGTAAGTTAGGATGCGTTTGTGTAGAAGCAGAGGGTGGAAGAGGGGCAGAGGTCATCTTCCTGGGGCTGTGTTCTGGCAGACAGCCCGAGTGTGTGCAGTGGAGCCCCCAGTGCGGTCCCCAGATGGGAGGGTGTGAGGCAGCAGGGCGGAGGCAGTGGTGATGGCAGGAGCAGCGGCAGTTCGATGACCACGGAGCATGGCCACGGAGGAAACTGGAACTCAGAAGTCCAAGATGGCCCCTGACTTCCACTCTTCCAGCCCTCGTGATGATTTTGTAAGCACCTGTATCCCTGTATTAAATCCTTTTTTGCCTAAAATGCCATCAGTGGTTTCTATTTCCTGAACTAAATCCTGACTGATAAAATTCTCCTATGTAGAATAACTATAGGCACTTCTACGAGCGCACTTGTCACACTGTTTTATATGTACATATGTACCTATGGATGTGTGCACAGGTGGATGTACATAAACAAGCACTTGAATAGCACTTACTCTGTGTCAGGCACTAGTCTAAGCACTTTATAGCTAACTTACTTGTGAGGCCCTCTCTGTGCAAAAAAAATCTTTAAAAACTAGTCATCCCTTGGTGGCCTGTGACTGTAGTCCCAGCTACTTGGGAAGCTGAGGCAGGAGGATCGCTTGAGCCCAGGAGTTTGTGGTTCCTGCGAGCGAGGCTGATGCCATGGCACTCTAGCTCAGGCAACAGAGTGAGACTCTATCTCAAAAAAAAAAAAAAAAAAGAAAGAAAGACGGTCATTGGCCAGGCAGGAAATCTCTCTTGATTGGCAGGGAGAAGGAAGGAGGAATGGGGAGCCTCTAAACACTCAGGTTCTGCTCCCCCCCCCCAGGCTGGAGGCCATGGCCCGAATGGCTGCCATGAAGGACCGCCAGCAGAAGGACATCTCCCAGTACAACCTGGAGATCCGAGAGCTGGAGCGTCTCTATGCCCATGAGACCAAGCTCAAATCTTTCCTGCTCTGCAAGTTGAATGACCGCACCGAATTCGAGGAGCAGGCCAAAAGAGAAGAAGGTACACACCCTAGGGGCATGTGCGTGTGTTCCTGCACTCCCTCTCTCTCTCTGTCTCTAAGGTGCCCAAGTCTCCTTGCAGTAGGGTTGCCAGATTCAACAAGTAAAAACACAAGATGCCTAGTTAAATTTAAATTCTAGATAAACAATCAATTTTTAAGGTAAGTAGGTCCCAGCCAGTATTTGGGACTTATAATAACAAATGTATTCATTGTTTATCTATAATTGGGACATGTTGATACTTTAAAAATTGTATTCTTTGTCCAAAATTCAAATTTAACTGGGCCAACCCTCACCTATAGGATGTGTCCTCAGTCTGGGCTCTCCTAAGGTTTAGGGGGAGACTTGTGTGTCAGGGGTTCTTGAGATTGTCCCTACCTTTGATGATTCACTGGGAGAACACACAGGACTCAGCATACAGGCACACTCATGGCTACGATGTATCACAGTGAAAGGACACAAAGACAAAACAGCACAGGGAAAAGGGGCATGGGGTAAAGTCCAGAGGAAACTAGGCACAAGCTTCCAAGAGGAGTCACACAGAACACCCTTAATTCCTCCAGCATCTAGTTGTGACAATATGTGTGAAGAGTTGTCCACCAGGAGAGCACATTAGGGACTCAGTGCCCTAAATTCTTACTGGGGGCTGGTCACATAGGCATCCTCTGCCCGGCACACACCAAAATTCCAGACTCCCAGAGGGAAAGCAGGTGTCCAGCCTAAAGTACACTGTCTGTACAGCCCAGACACAGTGAGCCACTCTTATCACCCAGGGAAAGTTTTACATCAATGTAGGGAGCTGTTTACCAGTCAAGTTCCCAGATGCCCGCCAAGAGTCAACCTCGCATCCAGGCCTTTCTAAAGACAGCAACCTCAGACCTGCTATGTCAACTCCCTTCTGAACAGACTGAAAAATCTGAGCTCTTCTGAAAGCCCCCCTGTGCAGCTACATTTGTACTTTCTGTCTCTTCTGCCTTTTCCTGCCTTATCCTTTGGGCCAGTATTGCTAGAAGTGTGTTCCTGAGGAACTCCCATCTCACTCTCTAAAATAACAAAAACTACCCAAACCTTTTTAACCTTTTGGACCTTTTATCCCTCCATCCATCCATTAACTCAATCACCTATCAAGCCGATCATCAATCTATCAGTCTAGTCACATATTCGCCTATTGTTCCATCCGTCAACTATCCTTTAATCATCCATCTCTCCATCCATTTACTGAGCCACTAGCTCATGCGAGCTGCTATTCTAAGTGCTTCGTATGCATGATTTCCATTTGGTCCTCACAACTCTAAGAGGCAGACATTATTATTAATATGCCCCATTTATAGATGAGACATTGCAGCTCAGAGTGGATATATGACCAAGCCAAGGGCCACAGCAGCTTAAGCAGCAGACCCAGGGCCCCATCCCAGATGTGTCTGCCTCCCAAAGCCAGAGGTCCTATCTTCTCTCTCTCTAACCAGTGAGAAGCTTCACGATTCCACCAGTTTTGTTTTTTCTATGTCTTTTTGATTCTTGAATGTCACATCCATTCTCCCTCTTCTCACACCTCAGCCTTGGCATTATCCCCATTACCTTCCTCCCGGTTGCTTCTGCTGGTCTCCCCTGCTCCAGCCCCCTCCTGCTCCAAGCTGCCCTCAAAGTGATCCTTCAGGGCTACATTCTCCGTGATCTGTCAACCCCTTCATTCATCCATCCAGCAGATCCTTTCCTAGTCATTCAACAAATTTTAATGATCACCTACCCTGAAGCTGGCACCACACTAGGGGCTGGAGACAGCAGGGACCAAGATGATGCTAGCCCTGATGTCTTAGAGCTTCCATTCTTAGATACAGAGACACAGAAAAAAATAAACAAGCAAATAGATGAATGCAAAGACTTCAAGTTGTGGTAGAACCTTTGGAGGGAGAAAACACGGGACTGAGATGGAATGCTTTCGGACAGAGTAGCTGAGGAAGGTCTCTGAAGAAGGGACATTCAGCCCGTGACCCAAAGGACTCTAGTTGTGTGGGAATGAGACATCCCAGCAGAGGGATCAGCAAAGACAAGGAGAAGAGGTGGGAATGGGCTAGAGTGGAGTATAGAGGTGAAGCTGCAGAGACAGCAGGGACCACTCCAGCAGGACCATTGCTTTATCCCGACCGTGGGCCAGGAACTGGGTGAGGCGTAAGGGATACAGTGGGGAATAAGACGGAAGGAATCCTGCCCTCCTGGAGTTGACCTACTGGGGACACAGGAAACAAACAAATGCAGAAGCGAATCTGATATCTCGTAAACCACTGATCATAATGAAGAAAATAACTGATGGACACTGAAGGGGGCTGCTTCATCCAGGAGCTCAGGGTGGGCCTGCCACTCAGGCAGAGGCTTGAATGACACGAGGGAACCAGACCTAGAAGAGTAACTCAGGCTGAGGGCAGGGCAAGTGCAAAGGCCCTGAGGAGTGAATGGGGTGGTGTTCTGGAAAGAACAGAGAGAAGGCCAGTGTGTCTAGAATGCAGCAATGCTGGCAGGAGAGTGGCAGGAGATGAGACTGGGAAGGGGACGGGTCACACAGGACCTCATAGACTGTGTTGGGGAGCACAACATTTATCCTAAGTGTGGCTGGAAATCACAGAGGATTTAGGCAAAGTAGTGACAGAATCTGGGGGTAACAAGTTGCTGAAGGTCTTAAATGATGCTGAGAAGCTCTAACTTTATCCCAAGCATAGTGGGAAGCTGCAACATGTGAGGGGTGGAGGTCACATGGCCAAATGTGCCTAGAAAGATCCTTCTGACTGCTGTATGGAGGCTGAATCAGAGAGACAAGACAGGGTTCAGGAGAGCTGGGCTGTTGCAGGCATCCAGGCTGGAGAAAACGCAGCTCGGAGAACTTTCTTGTTTCTAATTGTTTGAATTCACCAAGTTCTGAGCCTTCCAAAGGCTCTCTGCCCCCAGGTCTTCCTTGGCCACTTCTTTGACCTTCATCTTGCTCCAATGTCACCTCTTCAAAGAGGCCCTCCCTGGCCACTCACCCAAAGCAGAACCCCCATTACAGCATTTAATCATCCCCTTCCAGCCACAATGGTAATTACTGGGTTTCTTTTTCTGTTTACTTGGATATCTTTCTTTCCTCTTCTTGTCTGATTCCCCCACTGAGAGCTCCATGGGGCAGATATTTTGTATCAGTGGTGCCTAGTACAGTGTCTGGCACATAATAAATGCTTAATTCAGTATTTGTGAAGTGAGTAACGAGCGAAGCTTCTGCCCACCTCCCGGAAAAATCGAGCCTCCTCCCCGAGGCATAATGTCATGCTATCGATCACCTCCTAGCTGCCTGGCATGGGTCCGAGGGGCTGCCTTTTGAAACTCACTGTGGCTGGTGTTTCCTTCCCCAGCTCTCAAGGCGAAGAAGTACGGCAAGAAGAGCAAGGGAGAGAGTTTCGAGAGCTACGAGGTGGCCCACCTCCGGCTGATGAAGCTGGCTGAGAACGGGAACCTGAACCAGCTCATCGAGGAATTTCTGGCCAAGGAGGAGAAGAACTTTGCTCGGTTCACGTACGTCACAGAGCTCAACAATGACATGGAGATGATGCAAAAGAAGACCCAGAGTATCCAGGTGGGGGCAGCTCTTGTTTCCCTGGGTCTGGGACCCCCTGTGCTCTTAGAAGGCTCCTTAGAAGCCTCCATGAGACGCTCTGCAGAAAAAAGGGTCTCAAGGTCAAATCCATTTGGCAAACACTGCTATACCCCCCGCCTTCCCCCTACATGTTACCTGTTCAATTAATATGTGCATTTAATGTGTTCCTGTCTCCTTCACCCCCAACAGTGACATTTATAATACATCGCATGTTTTATAATCCAGGGTTCAGTAAACTACAGCCCCTGGCTGTTTTTGTACAGCCCATGAATTAAGAATGATTTTTACATTTTAAAAGTATTATAAGAGAAAGAGAAGAAAACAGAAACATGCAAGAGACCTGCAAAGCTGAAAATATTTATGTTTGGCTCTTTGCCTTAAAACTTTGGCCCCCTGGTAATTGATAGCTTCCTGGAATTGAGGAGAGATAGGTAGTTCTCATCTTGGAGAGACCTGATGTATATGAGCACAGTAAAGGCTCTGACAAGTCCTGCAGTAAAAAGAAACCTGTTTACCTTTGTTGAACCTATAATTTCCCAAACTTAATTGGCTCCCTGGGCTACATAAACAAACATCCTTTGGAACTGTCTGCACACAAAAGAGTCTAAACCCCTTAGTGAGACACTCAAAACCCCTTCAAAATTTGGCTTCAACCTGCCTTTGAAGGCTCAGGTTCCATTATAACCTCCTGGACACCCTCTGGCCAAGGCACCAGCTGCCAGTCCCAGCTGTCCCAGGCATTTCCTTCCTCTGATGCTCTCCTGGTGCTGTTACCTCTCCCTCCCCCACCCTTCTCTTCTGATGAAATCCTGCTCATTAGTCCTGACCCAGCACAAATGTCATCCCCTCTGGGGATTCATTACTCCTTCCTCTGAGGTTCCTGTCCTCTGTTTACATGACAAGGGGAGCTCTGCTTTGCAGTATGTCACTGTTTTCCAAATTGGGGGTGTGTGTATGCTGGCCATGTGCAAATAGATTGCAGCTAGAATACAGGTGAAAACATTTTCATTTACTAGTGATGAACTAATCTTAATGAGTATTAAGAAAAATATAGCTTGCAGAGCAAACTTGTGATTTAATGGGTGCTACTTAGGGTAGTAAGTAATAGTAAACACACAATAATAAACATAAAAAATAAAACTGGCTGATTTCAAGAGAACGTGTAATAAATAATCCTAGATATTTATAGATAATAATAGTCCAGGTGGGAGGTGACAATGGCAGCAATTGAGTTAGAGTTGTCCAGGAAACAGAAGGCACAGCCGAAATGAGGAAATGGAGGAGAGTTTTTAAAAACGGACTGTTTACTCAGGTCCGAGGAAATTAAGACGGAAGCGTACCGGACCGGCAAGAGCGGGCTCTGCAAAGGGTGAGGGGTGGGAGAAGTTTCTGGAACCAGGAGAGAGGTTCGTGGAGAAGGCTGCAGGCTCCCCGCTGCAGGGTCCTCCCGGGAGGGACGCGGCCCAAGCAGGGGCCTTCCAGGGGGTAGGCAAAGACCCCCAACCGCCCTCGCCTCCCACCCTTTAATCTGGCGCCTCCCACTGGCTGCGCCCAACAGGGACCGGAACCAGAACCGGAACCCGAGCTCGAGGGGCCTGCAGGTCCCGGGGTGGTAAGGGGGGAGGTGGATCCGGAAGCAAATGGAGACCCCCCCCCCACCGCATGTTCCAGAGGACAGGCGCGGTGGCTCCCGGTGCCCAGGGTGCGCCCTGCACCCTGTGGGAGGCGCCGGCAGTGGTCCCTCCGCGGAGCTGACCTTGACCTCCCTTTCCTCCAGCCTTAGGACGAGCCTGTCGGCGCCGGGCCTCAGTCTCCCCATCTGTAGAATGGGACACACGTTTGGGCTAGAGAAGTGGCTTCCACACTTTCCTGTGAAGGCTGCGAAACATTTCCGTTTGCGCGGATGCTATCCGGGAACTCACACAGAGCAGCAAATGCAGCCGTCCTGACGACAGGGCGACGGGAGGGGCGCCTGGACCCGTCTTTTTCCCTCTCGCGGAACCGCTGCTCATAGTGGGTCCAGGTTCTAAACGAGCCTTTTTTTAAATTAAAAACGATTCGGATCCTAACATCTGCCTTCGCCCCTGCCTAGGTGGCTGGAGGTCACAGTGGAATCCAGGCTTCCCCGTCCCCACGCCCCACTCATTAATTTATTTGTTGCCAACATTTAAATTTCTGGATATGAAAATCTGAATTTCTGGTTTCTTTTGGAAAATCACATCTGATCCCTGCGAACGGGCCAGGCCCTGGCTTCCGGTTTACGCGCCCGAGGCCCGCGCAGCGCGGTGGCCCCTGGGCTTGGGCGGGCCGCCACTGCCCTCTGATGGCCGCCTGCGGTATTGCAGGGAAGGGCTCTGCGCAGAAACGCTGAGCTCAATTCGCGTTTTCCAAGAGGCGGCGCCTCACTAGTACCAGCGGGATGACGAGGACAAGCCCTGGCACAGGGCTGTGAGGACGCCAGTGGAATACTGCGACCTGATCAGGAAATGTTCCTGAACAGAATCGGCCTTGGTTTTTCCCATTCGCCTTAAGGGGACCCTCTCCCTTAGCTACACGACCTATCTCCCTCGTTAGGACAAATGTGTCTGATGACAGAGGGGCAGGTCTGTGTCCTTTCTGGGCCTCAGTTTCCCAATCTGGGGAATTACGTTTGGGCCAGAGCAGCACCTTCCAAGCTCTTTATTCAAGTTACAGAACTGTACCTTTTTTGGGCTTCAGTAGAAATGCAAATCCCTATGGAATGTCTGGAAAGCACTGATTTCCAATGGGAGGATCTAATTTTTTTAAAAAAAACGTTATAAGAGAAACTCATGATAGAAAAATTGGAAACTATGTAAGGATAGAAGGAATTTTATCTCATTGCCTAGAGACAATCACGGGTGACATTTTGAAATACTTCCATCTAACCTTTTCTTTGTGTTGTGTTTTTAAAACTTAACATAGGGCTCATCATATATAGTATATAAGAAGTTGTATATTTGATTGGAAAAAAAACATGCTTGTGGTTATTGTTCATCCAGCAAGCATTTATTAGGAACCTCCCGTGTGCCAGGCACTGTTCTAGACACTGGTGATGTGCAGTGAACAAAATGACAGAAAGCTCAGCCCCCGTGGAGCTTCTGTTAATATCCTGGCAGGGAGAAACAGTAAACAACAAGCCTAATAATTACATAAATTACAAAGTAAATTGGAAAGCGAGAAGTGGTGCAGATACAAAGATGAGTAGAACAGTGTGTGATGGGTTTGGAGCAGGTTGAGGACATGGGCAGTTGAGGAATTAAGATTTAAGCAAACTTGCTGGTGGAGTAGTGAGCTGCCCAGATCTCCGGAGGAATGATGTTCCAGGCAGAGGAAACAGCAGGTGCAAAGGTCCCGAGGCAGGAGAATGCATGAAGGTCAAGGAGTGGAGAGAGAGACATGGAGGGCAGAGGAGAGATGAGGGATGTCGTGTGCATCTCCAGAAGGGTTTTGGCAGGTACCCTGAGGGACAGGAGTCATGGGACAGTTCTGGGCAGAGGAGCAGCACCATCTGAATCTGTTATTTACACAATTTGGAAAATACTAAAAAGTATAAGTAGGAACCTCAAATCAGGAAGAATCCCATCACCTGGAGATAGTATTGCTTATTTTTTTATTTTTTTTGAGACAGAGTCTCGCTCTGTTGCCCGGGCTAGAGTGCCGTGGCATCAGCCTAGCTCACAGCAACCTCAAACTCCTAGGCTCAAGCGATCCTCCTGCCTCAGCCTCCCGAGTAGCTGGGACTACAGGCATGCGCCACCATGCCTGGCTAATTTTTTTTCTATTTTTGGTAGAGACGGGGGTCTCACTCTTGCTCAGGCTGGTCTCGAACTCCTGAGCTCAAGCAATCCTCCCGCCTCGGCCTCCCAGAGTGCTAGGATTACAGGCGTAAGCCACCACGCCCGGCCTGCTTAATGTTTGTGACAGCGTTCTTTCTTGCTTTTTTTCCTCCCTGAAAAGATTGGAAGACTCACTTCCTTTAATTTTTTTCCAAAATAAAGTGATTTTATTTTAATTAGAAAGATACCAGACACACACCTGTGGGAAAATATAGGCAATTCAGAAGAATATATAAGTAAAAGTCACCAAGACATCACCACTGGGAGATAATTAACATTTTGGCGACATGGTTCGTTGAAGGCGGCATGCACTTACGCATGTGCACACTTTTGCACCCACACAGACAGACACAGACACCCACACACAGATACCTAGATGCTTATTTACAGTCTCAGGATTGTACTAGACAGTTCATGCTGTTTTGTAAACTTTTTTTCCTGATTTACCATAGATACCTCCCAACATCGTCCATGTTCCTTTTAATGGCCTCTGGGGACCCCGCATGCCCTGTAGTAGAATCACAAGATGCTTCTTAAAAATGCAGCTTCCCCAGGCCCTGTCTCATACCTACAGGCCTAGATTCTCTGCGGATGGGCCAGGAATCTGCATTTGAGCCATATTTTTGTTTGGGATCTTCCCCCCGTTGTATGAATGTAGCATCATTGGTTTAACTGATCTATCAGCAGACATTTGGACTGTCCCTAACTGGGGCCCTTATAAACAATAACACAGGCAGCATAGAGAACCCATCTTTGCCCACTTGTCCTCTTATTTCTATGCGACAGATCCCTCGGGATGGACTTGCTTACAGGGCGCATGCCTTTTATATAGGATGCATTGTTCAAGCCCAGTGGTCCCAAAAGCTGGTCCCCAGAGCAGCACACTCAGGGTCACCTGGAAGCTAGTTAGAAACGTGCATTCTCAGGCCCCACCCCAGACTTTCTGAATCAGAGCCCCGGGGCGTGGGGCCCAGCAATCCGTGTTTTTACAACTTTCCAGGTGATTCTGATACTTGCTAGAGATTGAGAACTCTTCCTTAGAGTCGCACTGGCCCGTGCAGTAGCCACTCTCCACCTGTGGATATTCAAGTTAAATTGACTGAAATTAAATACAGTTTCAAGTGTTCAGCACCCACGTGTGACCAGTGACTACGGTATTAGCAGATAGGACATTGCCACCAATGAAGAAAAGCTGTATCGCCAGCACTGTTCTAGACAGTTTTCCAGGAAGAAGCCCTCACCCTCCTTTTAATTAAGAAACATCGGAAAGAACCCCCACGGGCGTAAGAGGGGCCGAGGTCTGGGGCTCCTTGAAACGGAGAATTTAAATGCTCATCAACTCCTTGGGGCGCAGGCTTTTTTTAGGCACGGTGGGGCAGGAGCACCCCCACTTTTCCTCATGTTCTGACTCTCTCCCCGGCAGAACGAGATCATCGACTTGCGATTGCAGCAGAAATCATCCGATGATGACGGCCACTCTGTCCTGAGACAGCTGGAGGTAAGACCAGGATGCAGAGGGAGGGACGCAGGGGCCTCCCTTGCCCATCTGTCTGTCTGTCTATCAGTCGGGTGTTCTGTCAGCCGATTCTCAGGGGCAGTAACTTGTCTGCCCCATGACTTGAGACTGGCCTGAGTCACATCCAGACGTGTCCCGACCCTTTGTCACAGGCAGCCTCTGCTGCAGGTATGGCTGCAGAATTTTGTCCCTAGACCCATGGCCCCATTTCAGGGAGTCTAGCCCAGGCCGCTGGGCCTGTAATTTCACCCCGGACAGGCTCCTTCCAGACAGATCTCTGCCTCAGCCTCTCTTTCTGTCTCCCCTTTGTCCCGGCTGCGTCCTGTTCTCAATCAGTAAGGGCCAGTGCAAACATTTCTTGAGCAATTACCATGTACCAGGCCCTGGGCTAAGTGCTTTGCTTGCAGAGTTTCACGGAATCCTCACAACCACCCTTCGAGGCAGGTGTAATGGTCTATGCATTTCACAGGTGAGGAAACTAAGTTTGCAGAGGGAAAGTCATGTGACCAACATCAAGGAGCTGGGACTTCATATGAGCTTTGAATTGTGTTCAGCTGCTAATAACAGGGACCCAAATGACAGTGGCCTAAGTGAGACAGAATTTTATTTACTGTACGAAATAAGTCTGAAAATAGATACTTCAGGGCTGGTATGGTGCCTTCCTGATGTCATCAGTGGCCCAGGCGCCATGTATTTTTCTGTTTTGCCACCCTTAGTGTGTGGCTTATATTCCACGGGTGCCTGATTGTTGCATTGTTGCTGCCGCTTGGATCACGTGGGACCCCAAGCATGTGCCCAATTTCGGGAGGGTCTCTGTGGACCTGGACCCTGCCTGAAAGTCTGTAAGCCCCACCCCCATGCCTGGGAGCCGGAGCCCGCAACGGGCAGCGTGTGCCATGGTGCTTTGCTGCCACCCAGTGGCTAAATGGAGAATGACACCGCCATCCCTGACTACCAGGTGCATGCCAAGGACAGAAATAAGCCACAAACAGGGGAAGGGAAATGACCCAGGAGCGCAGTTCTGGGTCATAAGAGAATTTGTCTCACTAGCAGTGGGCTCACAGATGGTCCAGACATCACATATACATTCCAGGCAGGAACAAAGTGGGGTAGGGTAAAAAGATCTTGCTAGCTAAGTCAGCCAGCTTAAAAGGTGTTTCCCAGAAGTTTCAGCCAATGACTTCTGTATTTATATCTCATTGGCCATCCCTGTTGCAAGAGAAGTTTGGAAATGTAACTTTCAGCTGGTCATATTGCCACCCTACTAAAATCAGGGTTTATTAAGGCATAAGGGGGATATGGATAGCAAATATCTGATAAAGATACGAACTCAGAGAGTTTGACTGCAAAGCCCTCTTCTAATCCAGTAGTTCCTGGTTCCTGGCAGTAGGAACTGCGCTCAAGGATCATTTCCCTTCCCCTGTTTGTGGCTTTATTTCTGTCCTTGGCATGCTCCTGGTAGACAGGGATGGTGGTGTCATTCTCTGTTTGGCCACTGGATGGGAGCAAAGCACCATGGCACACGCTGCTCGTTGAGGGCTCCGGCTCAGAGACACCTGGCAGGAATCAGGGTGGGGCTTACAGAATTTCAGGAAGGATCCAGGTCCATGGAGACCCTCCCGAAGTTGGGCACATGCTTGGGGTCCCAGTGGTTCCAGGGGACCGCCCAG
Organism: Lepilemur ruficaudatus; assembly: GCA_963574885.1. NCBI lineage: Eukaryota > Metazoa > Chordata > Mammalia > Primates > Lepilemuridae > Lepilemur > Lepilemur ruficaudatus. Next base: position 185,186 of record CAUYRT010044824.1, on the reverse strand, counting down.
AGTCCAGACTCTGGTTAGGGTTGAGAGTGGTGCTGCTTTCTCTACATCTTGGGGCGTGGGAGCGGCTGCCCAGGCAACCTCACGCATGCCCCCCACCTCTGCCCCAAGTCCCCCCATTAACTTTTTGTTTCTTTGGCTTAGTGGGACTTTTGGGGAGCTTCTTTCCAAAAGCAAATACTCTAAGCAGGAGAATTTGTCTTCCTAGCAGTGGGCCCACAGATGTTTCTTACCCCCTGCTAAAGATCGCTTCCACCTGCTCTCTCCTGGAAGCCTCTCCGACACCTTCACAGCTTTGCAGCTCTGGGAAGAGAACATTCCAGCAGCTGGGCAGAGGAAGCCTCCTGGTATGGCTGAGAGACTGAGTTCAAACGCTAGTTTCTGTCTGCTGGCTGTGTGCCTCGTAGTCCAGGTTTCCTCATCTGCAAAATGGGGGCGTGGGCAGGGCTGACCGCTTGGGATCATTATTTGGGTTGGTGCGTGCAGTGTCCGCCTGGGTACTGGGCTGGGTCTCGCAGGGCCACGTTCCCTCTGCAAGCTGAGAAGTCGGGGGAGAGGAAGGAATGGGGTGAAGAGCACACCCCAGCACAGCCTCCCAGCCCCGCTGCTTGTCAGAATCGCCCGGGCGGCTCTAACACTCCCTGACGTCCCCGAGGCATCCCGCAAGCCTGAATCTCTGCGGGTGGGGTGTGGGCAGCAAATATTTTTGAGGCTCCCAGGTGATCAAGTGTGGAGCCAAGGCTGAGAGCCAACAGGCTGGTGGAGGTTCTCGAATTTCTCCGTGCCTTGGTGCCACCCAAGGCCTGTTAAAGCCTCTGGTTCAGCGGGGTGGGCCAGGGCGGGGGGCTGCGTGTGCCTTTCTAACAAATTCCCAGGTAGGGTGCTGCTGCCTGTCCTGGGACCACACCTGGAGAACCGCTGGGCCGGGCAGTGCATTTTAAACGGGGGAATGGAGAAATCAGCCAATGGGATGGCAACCAGCGTTTGCAAGTAATGAGCTAACAGGCCAGGCACAGAGGCCCATGCTCGTAATCTCCGTGCTCTGGGAGGCCAAGGCCGGAGGGTCGCTTGAGGCCAGGAGTTAAAGACCAACCTGGGCAAGATAGCAAGATACTCCCAACCCCATCTCTGTAAAAAATGAAAAAAATTAGCTGATGTGGTGGTGGCGCCTGTAGTCCCAGCTACTCGGGTGGCTGAGGCAGGAGGGTCACTTGAGCCCAGGAGTTCAAGGCTGCAGTGGGCTGTGATGACGCCACTACACTCCAGCCTGGGCAGCAGAGTGAGACTCTATCTGAAAAAAAAAAATGTATATATGTGTGTGTGTGTATAATATTAATTTGTGAAACTTTAACTTCATTTGATTAGATAATATAAATATGCACACACATATATATGTTTGTATGTAGTAGACTGCAATGTCTGGGCTTTTAAAAAAATGAGTCAACAGCTTTTTAAAAATACTATGATCCAGGACACATGCAGATACACATACACCTATGTAAGTGAAACAAAACTTACATTAAACACTTATTCTTATGACCCTTAATGCACACTAGTATTTCTCTTCCTTCACCGTTCTATTTTATTTCATTGTTTAAAAAACATGATGGAAGCTCATGAAATGGGTCTCATGCTCCCGGAGAGGTTTGAAAACCTGCGGCTTGGAGACCCTGGCCCCGAGAGTTCCCCAAGCCCCTTTGCCCTGAACGTCCTCCCAGGAGACTGACCCGTGCTGGGAACTGGGTTCTGCCACCAGGAGAAACTGAAGAAGACCACGGCAGAGGCAGAGAAGTATGAGAGCAAATGCAGGGAGATCAACAAGACCCTGGAGCACCTCAAGAACTCGGTGGAGCATCTGTTTAAGAAGATAAACTGCGATGCCACCAAGATCCTGGTGCAGTTAGGGGAGACGGGGAAAGTCACCGACATCAACCTTCCTCAGTATTTTGGTGAGTCACACTGGGGCCCGTTTGACTCTTAGGAACCATTTCCAGAGCTTTCTGTGACCAGGCATGAGGGCTTGTTCTTTTGGAGGCAGTGAGCCTGGTGGTGACGTCTGTGGCAGTGAAGCCCACCTGCCTGGGTTTGAATCCCGGTCCTACCCTTACTAGCTGTGGGGCCTTGGGCAAGTTTCTGAACCTCTCTGTGCTCCAGTTTTTTCATCTAAAAAAAACCCGGGTCTCTTTTGATGCTTTTGGTTAAAAAAATAAGGTATAAACCTAGCATCTACCTCATAATGTTAGTGGGAGGATTAAGTAAAGGAATAGTTTTTACAGAAAAACTGTATGATCAGCTCAGTAGATGAAGAAGCATTTGATAAAGTTCAGCATCCATTCATGATTTTTAAAAAACCCTTAACAAACTAGAACTAGAAGGAAACTTTTTCAACTTGATAAGGGGCGTCTACAAAAACAACAAAAAGGCTGCAGCTAACCTCATACTTTATGGTGGGAAGCTGGACGTTTTTCTCCTGAGATCAGGAATGAGGCAGGGATGTCTGCTATCACCGTGCTTATTTAAGGTGTAGTGGCGATCCTAGCTAATGCAATAAGGCAAGAAAAATAAATAAAGGCACGCAGATTGGAAATGAAGAAATAAAGTGTCCAGAGCAGTGCCTGGCATGTAGACCATCACACACATTTCTAGGCATAGACCCTCAGCTCGGAGTGCAGAAGGAAGGGTACATCTACACAAATCATGACAATTTGGAATGAAGGGCTTCTGTTGCTCTTAGATTAAACCATCTGTGTTTGGGAGGTTCCCCGAACCCTCCCGCCACATTCAGTGATTTGCTAGGAGGACTCGCAGGACTCAGCACACAGTCGTACTCATGGCTGTGATTTATTACAGTGAAAGCAACATCAGAAAAGGGAAAGGGGGAACACGGTGTTTTGCATAAACCACATGATAAACTGCATCGTTTATACTAACAGTTTCAGCATGGTGAGCCACTTCTTATCAGTTGATGGTGGTGGGATCCCTCCTGAAATCCAAGTTCCCAGATGCCAGCCAAGGGCCAACCTGGTCAGCAGACCTTTCAGAGGAGAGCCTCAGCCCTGCTGTGTTAACTCTTTCTGCACACAGCCCGTCAGGTTCTTCGTCGCCTGGCCTCTGCTAACATTGCTCATCTCCTCTTGCCTTGCTCTCCCCTCCTTGCTCACCATCTCTAGCCACACTGTTCTCCTATCTGTCTTCCAGTCTTCCTTGCTGCTGCCACATCTCATTCCTGCCTCAGGGCCTTTGCACGGGCTGTTCTTGGAAGACTTGTCTCATGCCCAATTCCTCCTCATTCTCAGATCTCAGTTTCATTGTCTTCTCTCCAGCAAGGCCTCCTTCCTCTGCCCTATCTGAAGCTGCCTCCCACAGCTGTCCTATTATTTGTCTCTTTGCTGATAGCTTTCACTGTCTGAATCTGTGAGGTTCCCAAGATCCAATAGCAAGTTTCAGATGCAAATATTCTTGGTCCCTGATTTTTAGATAGAATGGCAACAGTTGGATAGTGTGAGGTTTATTTTTTTACAAATTCCAAATCCAGTAGTTATGGAGTTCAGAAATGAACATCTCGACAGTGAGGGATACCTGTATTTATCTGCTCACTGGTTTAACTTGTCTTTCTCTCCTTCCCTCTGTACACACTGAAGCTTCGTTAGGGCCAGGACTGCGTCTCTGTTGCTGTTATTGTCATAGTTTTGCTTTTCTGGCATTGCATCCTTGGCATCTAGCACAGTGCATGGCTAGTCCTTTGTGAATGCAGAATGAATGAATGAATGAGTCTGGTGACTGCATCAGGCTATGGAAACACAGAGGGGAAGGGCAGCTCTCCCCCAGAAGGCAGATCAGGGGAACATTCCTGCAGGCGTGAGGCCTGACTTAAGGCTTAAAATACCAATAGGAGTTACTGGGAAAAGAGTGTAGGGAAGGGCATTCTAGGACTAAGGAACAGCATGAACGAAGATCTGGAGGCCTGAGACAGCACTAGGGAAAAGCCAGTACAGTAGTGTAGGGCTGGGCTGTCCCCAGCTCCCAATTTTCAGCGTCACCCAGTGTTTCTCAACCTTTTTTTCATTATCACCCTCCTCCCACAAGAAACCTTTCTATTCTTTTCCAGATTGTCCCTTCTCATGACGTTTTAATTCCATGGATATACCGTGTATCTGTTTATGTCCTGTATGTTTACCTGTGCTTGATACATTAAGGAGTCAGATTTTTGCCTCCCAAGAGAACCACATTTCACCCTCTAAGGGGGACGTCCCCATGAGAATGTCTGGCGCAACCCAGGAGAAAGCCCATGTCATTGTTGGAGCCTGTGACCTTCCCCCTCTCTTTCCTGTCCTTCCCTCCCTGTCCAGCAGAGGGCAGCACCCCAGCACCTCCAGGAACGGGTCTCTGGGAAGCCATCCCTGTCCTGCTGCTTGTTTTCCAGCGATCATTGAAAAGAAGACCAACGACCTGCTGGTGTTAGAGTCCTACAAGCGGATCCTGGACATGGACAGGGCTGAGACCGATATCCCGACGCCCTTTGTCAACCCTTTCTGGGGCGGCTCTGCCCTCCTCAAGCTCCCAGAACCCATCAAGGTCGTCCCGCCCGTGCTTGGGGCCGACCCCTTCAGCGACAGGTTGGATGATGGTGAGTTCTCTCTCTCAGTCCCTCCATCGGTGCAGGTCGCTGGGTTGAGATTCCCAGAAGACTTGTGCCTTCAGGGCTAGGGATCCTGTGTCCAGGTGCCTGAGAGGGCTGCAGTGTTGGGCCTCAGTTTCCCTGTCTTGATGAGCCCTCATGGGCCTGTCATTTCTCTTGGGTACTGTCGTGGCTGTGGCCACTTGACATCCTTCTCTTGCAAACTCTGCTTCCTATGGTGCAAGGGTGACCTGGCCACAGATCCCGGAGTTTAGTTATCCGGTGTATTTTTTTAAAGACCACAACTACTTTTTAATCATTTTAAAAGAACCTTGAGGCTGGGCTCGGTGGCTCATGCCTGTAATCCTAGCACTCTGGGAGGCTGAAGCGGGAGGATCGCTCAAGGTCAGGAGTTCGAAACCAGCCTGAGCAAGACTGAGACCCGTCTCTACTAAAAATAGAAAAATTAGCCAGGCATGGTGGCATGTGCCTGTAGTCCCAGCTACTTGGGAGGCTGAGGCAGGAGGATCACTTGAGCCCAGGAGTTTGAGGTTGTTGTGAGCTGTGATGATGCCACTGCAGCAGTTCAGGGGTGCTCAGGATGGAAGGAGCAGACTCTCACCACACAGCTCCCCTTTGTTTTAGCGGGTATGAAAGCTAAGTCAGATGTCACACACCTTAGCACAACTCCCTTGGCCCTAAAAGGGCAGGGCTGGGGGTGGGGTGGGACACGGCCGCTGGGAAAGCTGTCCTCACAAGATCAGGAACTTACAGACAACATCCTCACTTCTGTTCAAGGGAATGTTGGTAAACATTGTGTTCTCCTAGCCCCCCAGCCCCTGTGGCCTGTAGGTGTGAATTAGAAGAGGTGCCACTTGTGGGTAGATTAATTAGGAAAAGGGGCCCCCTCTGGGTAGACATGGCTTCACAGTCAAGTGGGGGCTAGATTTCAGCCCATCCATTCACCTCTAGGTGTCCTTGTGCAGTGCACATCGTAAACAACTGCACATGGTGGCCCTGTGTCCTTAGCATTAAACCAAACATCCTTCACATCCTTGTTTGGGAGGGGAAAAAAAGCAGTCATTGTCTGGGCATCCCTGAGAAGGACCCTCGTGCCCATCCCCTCCTCCCTGAGACCTGAGAATTTTCACAATGCGCTCTGGAGCACTGTAGAGGGGCCTGAAAGCAGGCTGGGGCATCCTTGCCTTGGGCAGCCATGGACAAGACGAAGAGACGCAGTCCCTGGGAGGGCAGCCCAGGGCCAGGCCTGGTTCCAGACACCTCACACACCTTGTCTTGGTGCAGTGGAGCAGCCCCTGGACCACGGCAGCCTGCGGCAGCTCGTGCTGCACAGTTTCGTCCTGAGAGAGGCTCGGAATAAGGACTTGCGCTCGGAAAGTCTGCTGGAGAAGGCGGACGACGTCAGGTCCCGGAAGAGGTTGACGATATGAGGTGACATCTTTGTACCGTCACCGGAAGGAATAAACGTGTCGTTCCGCAAGCGCGGCGCCTTTGCACGCTCCTTGCCGAGAGCCTCGAAAGCGGACACGGGGGACCAGAATGGCGTGGGGTCTACACAGGCCCTGAGAAGCCCCGAGGTGGTGACGGGCACGGGTCACCCCTCGCCGGGGGCCACCCGGCGAAGCAGGGACGAGCAGGGTGCAGGGCCACGTGGGCCGCAGTATGGCCCCGGAGCCCCCAGGACCCCGCGGGCGTGGCCGACACGGGCAGGGGCGCCGCGGGGGCTCTGTGTGCGTGTCTCGGTGTCTCTGGCGGGAAGTGTCCTGCCCGGAACCAGAGGCGGCCCTCGGCCAGCGTCCTGACAGCCCCCCAGGAGCCCCAGGTATCTGGTCGCGCTCGGGCCGTCCCTGGAGCGAAGGGAGACTGCGGGGCTGGGGGCTACGGGTCACTGCGGGGCGGGGTCATCCTGGGTCACTGCCGGGCGGGGGCGCTGACGCCCCTGGGTCCCTGCCCACCCAGGGCCCCGGTGCGCGGCAGCCAGGGGGCGATTTCACGGGTTGCATCGGTGGCCTGGCCCCGGCGCCTCCCGGGGTGGCTCTGTCGTTATTCTAGAGCCGCGAAGACCCTCGGGCTCTGGCCCCTCCGCCCCCGCCTTCCTCGCTCCCACGCGCCCCCAGCTCCACTCCCACCCCAGCGGCGGCTCTCTTCCCAGCTAGGCACTAACTTCGGCCGTGTCCTGGGTTCTGGGGATCCTCCCGAAAGCTCAGGGCCCCCGACGCCTCCTCTCCGCTTCTTCTCGGTTTTGGAGATCCCCCTCCCACCTGTGGGCGTGGTCGTGGTCGTGAGGGGGCTGACCGCAGCCCCGGGGCGAGGGTTGAGCATGTGACCCAGGCCTGCCGGCAGAGCGCTGCACCTCCCAGTACCCAGAGGTTGGCTGGGACGGATAGCTCAGGTCCCGGAGAGACCCCAGGGGCTCCTGTTCTGATGCTTGTGTGGAGCCGGGGTTGGGGGGCCGGAGGAGGGAGGGTGCCCTCTTTGCACTAGGATTGCTAGAGGGGATAGAAGGCAGCCGGGAGCGGAGCAACACGAACGAAAGCAGGGCAGTGGAGAGACCGCCTCAGGTTCTGAGGGCAGTATTTGAGCTCCTGGATACAGCTGTGCGTGAAGCTCTTGGACTCCTTACGTAAGCCCATTTGTTTCCTAAGTTGGGATTCTCACAGCCATATAGACCTGAATGCTTCAGCTATGACTTGATCACTCAAAATCAAGGGTCCACACACACCCAGGCCTGGACCCCAGAGAGGGTCAGAAATCAGTACCCCTCCCACAATTTGCCAGGAGAGGAGCACAGACAGCTTCTACTTTATCTGAAACTAGAAATCAACCTCTTATGATGAGCAGATGTGATTTTTGTCAAATGAGCCACATTCTTAGCCTGTGTGTGAGGCCACCTCCTTTCATCAGGGGGCCCAGGTTAACATACCTATGGGAGAAACACCCTGATGGTGTCCCAAAGGAAAGGGTGTCATGGAAGCTAGGCCCACACATGCTCGAGCTCTCTGGAAGGGAGGGCTGTGTTCATCCAGGTAATAGTCCATTAAACTGTGACCCTTGAGAGAAACAGTCCTGAGTGGCTGCAGAGATCTGTGTTAAATAAGGAGTCATTAAGATTCAATAATAATGACAGCAGGCTCCTCACTGGCTTATATGCCACCTTTGCTTTTCTTACTGAAGGTGCTTCTACCCGACAGAGGAGCACCAGGACCATGTACACGACCTCCTGTTTATTTGAACTTGAGCTCTGGGTGGATTTCCATCTGCAGTACGTGTGGCCACATGGTATCTGTAAGCCACCCAGGCTGCAGAGAAGATGGAGGTGGATCAGTGGGGGCAGCTGCGTGGCTAACAGGCCAGGGTGGGGCAGAGAGAGGGGAGGGCAGAGTCCACCCTGCAAAGATGAGCCCGGGCAGGCGGAGAGCCCCTTTTAGTCCTTCTCTTCTCCGTGCGTGATGATGTGCACCAGGTTCTTGTAGTCCAGGTTGCCAGTCACGTCGGGGGGGAAGGCGTTGAACATCTGGTCAACCTGCAATCAACCAGCAGGACGTGCTGGGGATGAGGGGAGGGGAACTAGGAGGTCGGGGCCCAGTGGAGAGGCAGCTGGGGCGTGCGGATGGCCACTCAGAGCCCCTCCAGGGAAGGACTGGTTGCCCAGCTGCTTCAGAGACACCCCTCTCCCAAGCTCATGCCCTTCTAGGGGCTGCCACAGCCAGGGGTGTAGAGCCCGGCCACCTCGCCCAACCTGGGGCTTCTCAGAAGGGCTCTGCCAGCCCCGCTCCCGGGGGAGCCCGCCGTGGCTGTCTTTGAGCCTGAACCCTGGCTCAGCGTCTCCCTCCCTGCCCTCCTTCGCTGCCCTCCCTTCCCCAGGCATGGACCCCGAGGGCCCTGCCAAGTAAACATCCTGCAGGGATGTTCTGGAACCCAGCTTTCTTCCAGGGTAAAGCGGGGATCGAGAGAACTTGAGTGTTCCAAGTGAGTTTATGTAAGGGACAAAGACATGCCTGTGGGTGCTGTGGCTAAATAGAGACACATGTCCTGTCCTCAGAGGTGACAGCTGCTCACGGCCAGCTGCATGTGGCCACAGGGGCAGGGAGGTCAGAAATCTAGATTTTTTTTTTTCACATGCAGTTGCCCCGTTTAGAAAGTATTGGCTACTTGTTTTTTTAAAAAAACGCATTGTCTGTTACTAGTTAACACCTATATTGCCCTTACGCATGTGAGTACTTTGACACAGATTAACTCATTGAACCCTCACAAAATACTATGAGGTAGGTTCTGTTATTATCCCCACTTTACAGATGAGGAGATTGAGGCACAGAGAGGTTAAGGAGCTTGTCCAAAGTCACACAGCTGGGGGAAGGTGAAGGCAGCTCTTTTAACTGCTTGAGTTTTGGGAAGGGGTAAATCTGAATATAATTTTTAGTAAAATGTGGAACTTGGAAACGGGCCTTAGAGGGACTATTTTAAATAAGCTCGTTAAGGTTCACCAATAAGGTCAGACCATCGCTTACTCATGTAGAACCTTGGCAAATTAGCAAAAGTGCCCCTTCTTCCAGACACGTTACTGCACCTGCCAGAAAAATTTCATATATACTGATTTTTAAAAAATTATAACAAGACACTTTACTGCCACCTGCAGGAAAAACTATTGCAAAGCCAAATATACAGTCTATGGTGAATTTTATGAGACTAGCATCCCAGAGGGTTGTGCAGTGCACAACTTACACTTGTGTATGTGGCAGCCCTTCACACCACAGCAAACTGATTCTTTAACCAGGTGTCTGTGCATTGTGAGGAGGGCAGAACCTGGAGTCAGACAGACCTGAGTTTGAATCCAGGCTCTGGCATTTAGCAGTGGTGTTATTTTTGGCAAGTGACTTTACTTCCCTGGGCCTCAGTTTCCCTATCTGAATAAAATGACAATAGTATTAGTCCCTACCTCAGAGGGTGACTGAAAGAATGAAATGAGCAAGTGTTCAGTGAGTGATGGCTAGCTCTCTCTCGCTGGGGTTCAGGGGTGATTTAGACAAGAGAGGGAGGCGGAGCGCCCTGGAGGGTGAGCCCAGGAACTGGGGAGCAGGGAGTGGCCAGAGGGCTCCATTACCTCATCCTTGGAAAACCTGTCCGCCTGCGTGGTCAGCATCTCCCGGACGCTGCAGAGAGAGAGCAGGTGTTGGTGTCAGGTGTGTGTTGGAGGGGGCAGGAACCCTCCTCCCCCCAGACCCCACTCACTAATCAGCCTTCAGCACCCCCTTGCCTTCGGGGTCGAATACTTTGAACGCGTTGAGAATGGTCTCCTCGGGGTCCGCCCCTGAAACAGAAAACAGAGCTTATGTGTGCTGTGGGTGGCTGGGAACCCAGGGCACCCCAGTGGCAGGGCCCAAGTCCCCCCAGAGAGGAAGGGGCCAGCGCAAGGCTGCTTTGCTTGGAGGAAAGACATCGGCTGAGGACCTGGTTATTTCTGAGCAAACCCAAGATCACACGTGATCTAGAGTCAGAAAGACTAGGATCTGAATCCTGACCCTGGCACTCAGCTGTGTGACCTCAGACCAATGACTTTCTGTCTCGGAGCCTCAGTTTCCCGTCTGTATACTGGGGATAAGCACAGAACCGCCTCCCTGGTGCAGTTCAGTGAGGGCCTGCATGTGACGTGCTTGTCGCGAGGCCGGGCTGAGGGCAGCCTTGCAGCAATGTTCGCTGCTGTGTTCAGGGCTTTTTTGTTTGGTTGGTTTTGAGACAGCGTCTTGTTCTGTCATCCAGGTTCGAGTGCAGTGGCGTCATCACGGCTCACTGCAACCTCCACCTCCTGGGCTCAAGTGATCCACCTGCCTCAGCCTCCCCAGTAGCTGGGACTACAGGCATGCGCCAATACACCTGGCTAATTTTTCTATTTTTTTGTGGAGACGGGAGTCTTGCTCTTTCTCAGGCTGGTCTCAAACTCCTGAGCTCAAGCGATCCTCCTGCCTCAGCCTCCCAGAGTGCTGGGATTACAGGTGGGAGCCACTGTGCCCTGCCCTTATTGTTGTTTTCCAATGGCACTTTGTCTCCTTGAAATCGATCCATCTTCTGCCAACCCATCTGTTCTCTTAGTACCTTAATTCATGCCCAAAGGTGAAGACACACACACACACACACACACACACACACACACACACACACACACGAGCTTACCCTTAAGTTTCTCCCCAAACATGGTCAGGAACACAGTGAAGTTAATCGGGCCTGGAGCTTCCTTGAGCATGTCGTCAATTTCTTCATTTTTCACGTTCACACGCCCTGGGGCAGGAAACACACACTCAGGGCCTCTGAGCTGGGAGAGGAACAGCTATGAGGACACTGGCATTTGCCCCTGTAATTCCACTTCAAGGAATCTCGTGTAGGAATAATCAGAGATAGGGTGGATGGAGTCAACGATCCACGTGAGATGTTCTCAACAGTGTTATTTATAAGAACCAGGTGACTGGAAGCGACCCAGACATCCGATGTGCAGAGAGGTTAGTTATTTTTAAAATAGTGTCTTCAGAACCTGGGACGTTTCATACAGATATGTTAATTTTTTACTGCAATGGGAAATACACTGTAAACTAGCCCTTCTCGGTTGGAGGTGGGAGAGACAGATCAGCGTCCCCCAAGGGAAATTTTTCAAGTAATACTTGCTATACCCCACAGCCTCAGAGATTCCGACATACCTGCTCTAGTCCTACCACAAGCCCACATTTGTGCAAATTAGAAAAAGCCACCCCTTCTTAAGACAATTTCTGTTTTTAAATATAAAAAGCTACAGTAGCTACAAATGTGAGTAGTGTTGTGCCCTGTAGAATTGTGCAGTGCACAACCTGCACAGCTGCGTGTGGTGGCCCTGAGTTCTGAGGATGGGAGTTGGTAGTGGTGTTGGCTGGCTGATTGGACACGTTTGTCTTGAAAAAGTCCCGTGTAGTCCTGCTCACACTGTGGAGATGATAAATTTTAAAAGGCAAATTCAAAGTAGAATGATTCTAATTATTTAAAAACCAAATCCAAACAGATGTGCCTAGAAAGACGCAGAGGAAAGAGACTGCAATGCTCACGGTGGAGTGTGACCTTGTGGGTAATGTCGTTTTCCCCTTTATACTTTCCCGAATTTTCTAAATTTTCTATTGAGAGCTGGCATTGCCTTCAAAATCACACCAAAAAAGTTACTTCAAGAGACAAATAAAAGGTATGTGAAGACACTCGAAGACTAAACGTTTCTTTCCCATCCTCTAAAATTCCTCTTACAGGCCAGTAATAGTTGAGCTGTTTCTTTGGAAAATGACACTCTCTTGACCTTTTGGGATGGTCCCACCTCCTGCTCCTCACGGCTGTGGGGTAAGGAAACCCTGGCGCGGGGGGGACGGGGGCTCGACGGGGCGACGTACCCAGAGCAGCAAAGGTGTCTCTCAGGTCGTTCTTGTCGATGAAGCCGTCCCTGTTCTGGTCCATGATGGTGAAGGCCTGCGGGAGGGAAGTGTCGCTGGTCAACGCGGGAGGAACTGGGCACAGCTGCCCGAGGGGTTGGGGCGAGGACTAGGAGACGCGACGTTCTGGGATCTTCGAGGGGCATCACAGGTCAAGAGTGAACAATTGAAAAGAGCCCGTAGAGCCTCCAATGACAGGCGTAGCGTTACCGTGGGCCCCAGCAAGTCCGCTGCTGGGTGTGTACCCGAGGGCATTGGAAACGTACGTCCACATGAAAGCTGCACGTGACGCCTGTGGAGTGTTACTCATGAGTCCCTGGCTGGAAACAGCCACAGACCCGTCAACTCCCAAGGACAACCAGAACGTGGCCTGTCCGCGCAACGGAATATTACCCAGCAATGCAAAGGAAGGACATTCCGACACGTGCCACAGCATGGACGGACCTTGAAACGTGACACTCAGAGAAAGAAGCCAGACACGCAAGGCCGCGGATCGCGTGATTCCATTTCTGTGAGATGTCCAGAAAAGGTCAATCCACAGAGACAGGAAGTGGATCAGTGGTCGCCAGGGGCGGGGGGAGGGGAATGGGTAGTAACTGCTAATGGGTATGGGGTCTTTTCCTTTTTTTCCTTCTGTCACCTTTAGAGGTGACAGAAATGTTCTGAAATTAGATAGGGGTGATGGTTGTAAAACTTTGTACTAAAAAACACTGAATTGTACACTTCAAAAAAGTGAATTTTAGTGTATGTGAATTCTATCTCTATAAAGCTGGGTTTTTTTTAAGTTAAGAACTGGGGTCTCATCTGGCCTCCTCACTCCCAAGCCTGGGCTGTCTGTAAAATGGGGCCAGTAGTCTTTCCCCACTCCCAGGGACGCTCCCAGAGCTTTGTGAATGCCGAGTCTTTCACAAACGAGGTATCAAGGCTACATTCTTCGTGATCTTTGCTGCAGCTGGTTCCTGAACGTCTTTGCACCCGCCTGGCCCCATACCCCGCAGCTGATCTCATTCTGGAGGTTGGGGCAGAGTGAGGAGGCGAGGTGGGTGTAGCTCTCTCCCTGGAAAGTGACTATTTCAAGTTCAGACATGACACTTGTCCCAGGAATTTCTCTTTCCCTGGTGGCCCAGGAGATGTGGCATTCCGGCCATCGGAATGCTAAGGGGGACAAAAGGTGCAAGTGTTCACGTCCTGTTTGGAGGCCCCAAGGGGTCTCCGCTGTGATGGCAAACACACTGGCGTCTCCGCACGGCAGAAGCACGCTGCCCTCTGGACGGCCAAGCGGGAGTGCGGATGACTCAGTGTGAGCCCTCACGACTGCTGGGAAATCAGTGCAGAATCTGTCCTTCCAGGTCCATCGGCAGTGGCTTAATTTTGCCTAATTGGTACTTACGTTTGCTTAATAAGACACACTGCCATTGAATGTGACAGGGTTTCAACCCAGCTGGTGTTGAGTAAAAGGAAACTGTAAAATTTGAAATCCGGGAGATACTGCCTTTTATCTCTAGATTGCAAAAAAAAATTATTTTACCTATTAATACTCAATGTTGATGGAAATGTAGGAAAAAGATACTCTCTTCTTGGGGCTGACGGGAGAAGGAATTAGTGCAGTTATTCTAGAGGGCGAATTGGACCAGAAGTTTTGCTTGGTTTTAGTTCTTTTTGTTTGTTTGTCTTTGAAGTTCCTTTGACACAGAGATTCTGCTTTGAGGAAGTTACCACGAGGAAATAACCAGAGATACGAGCAAAGAGACATTCTTTATAATAGTGAGACATCAGTAACAAAGGTAACATCCAACCACAGGAAATGGTTTAAAGAAATGACAGAAAACTTGATGCTGAATTTCTTAAAAGAAAAAAAATGCAGGCACTAATCAGCGGGCACAGAAGATTGTAACTTTGCTTAGTAAGTGTATAAATAGATAACAAAAATAACTTGAAAGGTATATACTAAAATGTGAACCAATTCTCTCTGGGTAGCAGAATTGTAGTTTTTATTCTTTGTGCTTTTCTGGAAAACTTTCCTACATTTTCAACAAGGAGTATGTTTTACTTTGATAATCAGCAAAAGTAATTAAAAAATAATTTCCTTAAAAGGTTCACACATATATTGAGACTGAATTAGGGATTGTTGGGGGGATAAAGACATCTAATGAGAAGACATCTAATGAGAAGGCCCCTGCTGGGAATCTGAGCAAAAGCAAGGTTCTCCCTACCGGGCGGGATCTCCATGCAGGCAGGAGACGGAGCCGCGGCACCCACCTCCTTAAACTCCTGGATTTGGGTCTGTTCAAACATGGAGAACACGTTGGAGTTGGCGGCGCCCTCGGCTCTCTTCTTGGCTTTCTTAGGTGCCTGGGGAGGAAAGAGCATCGATTAAAAGAGTCAGGGCTGGGAGTTAGAAAACTAGGTCAGGGCCCCTCTCTGGGTGGGTTAGTCCATCTCGCAGGGGCTCGGCGGCTCATCTGTGAAATGGGTTATGGCGCTCAAAACATACCATATCTCAAAACAGTGATGCCGGAGGGATAAAAGGACACAACATAAAATTCCTCCAGATCACCAGGGTCCTGGTGAGTCATAGGAGATCGTGGCTCTTGCAGCAGCTCCGTTGCAAATGACAAGGTGCAGGTGCGTCTCTGGGGATGGAGGCCACACCTTCGGAGCAGCCCCCGGCAGGGTCCAGCCGATTTTGTTCCAGGGCATTGCACAAAAAGCTTAGTCATGCACAGAAGGAGAATTGATTGGAGGGAAAGAAAGAGTCAGGCTCGCTAAGCCGTGATGCATGCCCAGACGAGATGACGGTTTTCAGGATGTTAAAGTCCAACTGCTCCCCGCACCCCACAACTTCCCTTTGATCCAAACGGCAGTGAAATCTCCTTTCTAAATGTTCTGTCCTTGCACCATGTCAACAGTGCAGAGAAGAGTGAGGTACCCTTTCTCCCAGAACCCACTTCCCTCTGAACTTAAATAACAGCAAACGCTTGAGCACTGTACAGAGGTTATTATTTCATTTAATTTTTGTAACTGCTCTGTCCCATAAATGCTACCGAGGCTCAGAGAGGTTGGGTCCCTTGCCCAAGATCTCACAGCCACAAAAAGGCAGAGCTGGAGTTGCACTTGGGCATTCTGACTCCAAAGTTTGTGCCCCTAACCTCCCTCCTGAGCTGACCCTGACTTGGGGGCCGCCTGCTTTGGGAGGTGGGGGACACCTAACCAAACATTACAGGAAGAAAGGTTGTGAAATTTGCAAGTTCAAAAGGTGAAAACAAAAAGATTCTTTTCTCCTGCTGCCTGAACAAGAGAAAAGAATTACAATTTGATCCTTAAAAGCGTTCAATCCCATTTTGCAAGCCCCGGGAGTTATTGATTCCTCGAGAGGTCAGTAGACAAGCCATAAAAAAGCCAACTCTCTTATTTTGTTTTTGTGAGTCCCCGGGAGCTGCTGTTATTTGTGGCCTATCAGGGCATTGATTGGGGTTCCTCTGTGCGCACACAGCCAGCGGTGCTTTTCCCACAAGGGGCTGGGGGCCTGCAAAGCCGCCTCTCTTCCCCCCTCCGCTTTGGTCCTTTGCTTGTGGGTGGCTTCCCCTTGTCACCCCACCCAGCATCACCGCCCCTCGGAGCCCCTGCTACTCACCATGGTGGAGGAGACCCAGCACTGGTTCCCGAGAAGAATCCAACACCCTGCCCAGCCCTCCTCGGCCCAGGAACAATAAATACTTCCTCCTCGCGTTTAAAAATAACCCCATGACCACTTTTGGCAGTAATAGGTGAGGTGGACGCCACCTAAGGCCCCCCCATCCCATGCCGTTCTTCTGAAGTAAGGGCCACTCACTCGCCACCGGCTGACACGTGAGCCCCCAAAAGGCATTCAAGGTTAAAGAGACAGCGGCTGGGTCACGGTCACGGGGAGAGATACCGTGCGCTTTCTGCAGCGCTTGGGCTGGAGACATTTGTGCCTGTCAGTTTTGAGAAAGACAATGGCAGGGAGAGGAAACGGTGAAAACTCTCTCCTCCTCTGGCCCGGGGCCCACCACGGGGCCTTTGCATGGGCAGAGCCCCTGCCTGGGACGCCTTTCCTACGGTCAGCGCAGTGGCTCTCTCCCTCCTCACCTATTTGACACCCCTGTGCTCAGATGTCACCTGCGGGAGGCCTGCCCAGCCACCGTATTGAAAATAGCCACTCACCCCTGCCTCCCACCTCCCTTCTTTGTTCTGTTTTTCTCCACGGCATTTGTCACTTCCTAACACATCATGCAACGTGCTCGTTTATTTTGTTCGGTGTCAGGGGACAGTTAGCTCGCCAGGGCAGGGTCCTCCTCAGTCTTCCTCACTGCCATCTCCTCAGCTCCTACAGCCGCAGCTCACCTACAAATATTCGCTGAATGAGTGAAGAAATGACAACTTTCATCACTGAGCACTTGCTACGTGCCAGGCACTGTGTCCTCAGGCTCACGTTCACATTTAATTCTCCAACCACCCTCTGGGGTAGGGACCACATTATCATCTGCGCCCCCATTTTGCAGATGAGAAAATGAAGGCTCGGAGAGGTGATGTGAGCCCCCGAGGGTCACATGGTGGTGGAGCTGGGGGTGGCCCCGTCTTGAAGCCCATTTGCGTGCAAAGTCCAGACTCTTAAAGGGCCTTGCAAACAGCAGCTCGCTCTCCGAGTGCAAGACACTCTTATTTATTTCCCGGCATGGTTTTGGGAAAACCAAAGACAACGTTGGGATTCAGGGAGCAAAAACTCAGTGCTTGGAATTATCGTGGAAGGAGAACATCCCCTTGCCCCTCCGTGCTGGTGGGGATGCTAGGCTGATGCTGGAACAGTGTTTGGTCCCCTTCTGGAGCCCTGCTGGCTGCTGGGTGCTGTGCTAGCTCGGGGGAGACAGCCACAAAGCGACAAACTCCCTGCCCTCCTGGAGCTCACGTGCAAGAGGAAGATGGATAAAAGGACAGGAAATAAATGCACAACCCCAGATAACTGCAGGGGGCAACAAACATGACGTGGGGATGGGATGCGGGGGCCGGTGTCAGCTGCCTCAGACAGGCTCGGGGTGGGTCCCTCTGAGCAGAAACTGCGGAGGGCCTCCTGGCAGCGGGGATCGCAAAAGCCTCAAAGGAGGATGAATTTGGAGTCTTTGAGGAACAGAAGGACCCATGGGGCTGGAGTTTTCTGGGACATAAAAAAAGAAATACGTTTTCTTATTAGGTTTTCTGGAGGGTGAAAGGAGGTGAGGGCTAGGCGAGCCCTCAGTAAATGGTGGCTATCACTCACTTCCCTTCTCAGGTGCGGAGAAAAGTCTCAGTTTGGGGGCACACAAACCCAGGGGCTATTTATCGCTGTGACGAAAAAAGGTGTGGGCTTTTTTTTTTCTTCTCTCTGGTCACACATGGGTTAGAGTTACCTAGGAGCCTCTTTCAATGGAATCTTTATTCACAAAAGATGTGTTTTCACGCGTGTACCCACCCCAGTGTACACACACACACACGGGGGCGCACACAGGCATGCGTGCATGTGCACACTCGTGCATGCACGCATAGACTAAGACACACCCATGCACGCATGCACACACATGCACAGAGGCACATACACACACACGTGCACAAGTCAAGAGGAGCTTTTCTGTCCAACAGTCTCTCACAACACCAGAATAAATGTTTCCCCAGCTAATAGGCACACCATGGATTTTCGTTAAAACGCCGCCTGAGCAGTCAGCAGCTGTAAATGGCCAAGCGCAAAGGTTGCTGCGGCCACAGCAGATGCGGAGAAGGCGTGGCGGGGGTGGGGACCCCTGGTCAGGGGTCGGGATGGCTCAGGCCCCACGGAGGCGGGTGGGTGTTTCCCCGACCGGCCCCTGCGCCGCTGGGCCTATGCAAGGGGCGCCAACAGGAGAGTTCTGGCTGGATGGCGAGAGGGGTGGGGTGTCAAACAAGGCATTGACCCTCTCAGGGCCTCAGTTTCCCCCTCTGGAAAACGGAGACCGCATTGTCCCACACGCCCGCAGGGCTGTTGGGAGGATCAGGCGAGGGCGCCCGGGGCATTCTGGGAACATGGCGGCCTGCACGGGCTCGGCGCCCACGGGCCTCGGGTTGGGTCAGGCCGTGCGCTCTGGTGGGAGAACTGAGACCCAGCGGCTCCTCCCCGCCCGCGTCGAGGGGCTGGGCTGTCCCCGGGAGCCCCCAAGGCCGAGGACGAGGCCCCGGAGCGGCGAAAGCCGGGGAGACCTGGGTTTGGTTTCGCTGGGAGGCGACGGCGTCCTGCCCGAGACCCGCAGGCCTGTGGGCCGAGCCCCTGCCTCTCTGCGGCCCGTGGGGTCGCTGGAGCTAGTGAGCTTCCAGCAACCAGACCCGAGTCCCGCTGCGCCAAGCAGAAAACGAACTGTTCCCTGCCTTTGCAGCTTCTAAAGGTGCCGCGTTCCTCGGTTAGCGGTCTACATCACTCCGACCTCTCTGACCGGCTGCTGCTTCTCCATCTTGTAAGGACCTCTGGGTAATCAGGAGACACTCTCCTCTCAAGCAACCTGATTTAATGACATCTTCAAAATTCCTTTTGTTGTGTAAGTCACATATTCCTGGACTCCAGGGATTAGGACGGGGGCATCTTTGGTGTCCAGGCTGGAGGCAACAGAGCAACAGCTGAGTAGTAGTCAATGCAACAATAAAACTTCCGTCTGTTAGAATTCATGGAACTATCCACCAAAAAAATAGAAGAAAAAAGGTCAGTTTTATTGAACAGCAATTAAAAAAAATTAAGCATTGGCAATTTTGTGAGCAATCTTTCTATATATAGATTACTTTTAAGCAAGAATGATTTTGACCCCCAATTCAAAGGACATTAATTCGAGTATAGATATCTGTTGTAGCCCCACTACTGCAGGGCCTGTGTACATCCGTAAAGCTTCATTCAGAAGAAGGGGAGATACACACGTGTTAAGCTTCAATTTGAGGAAAGTGGGAATTTATGTTCAACTGTAATATGTACAACTATCTTCAATTTTGAAAGCGGAGCAGTGTATTAATTTCATTATATTTTAAAGCCCAAGTGTTGGTTCACTCCATAAAACGAAACAAAACAAAACAAAACAAAAAGAATGCCTAAGGGAAATTCAAGTGAAACCCCAAAATGACTTTCTGGAGCTTTAAGACCTGATTTCTGAACTAAAAATTAAGCAGGTGACCTGCAGAGAACGTTAGTTCCTGTTGCAAGTTGAATCGTGGCCTAGAAGATGCTATCTCAGGAATATCTTGAAGCAAAATAAGGAAGAAATGCAAATAACAAATGTTCCAAAAACCCAAACCTAAAGTAAGCAAGTAATGCAAGAAAATGTTCTTTGGCTGGAAGAGAACAGAAGCTGTAGATTGAAAGGATTCCCGACCTCCAAGCTGGAAGGATGGGAAAAACACACACACCAAGGTATATCCTGGCAAAATTCCCAAACTCAAAGGATTAAGAAAAAAATCTGACATTCTTCTGGGCAGAGAAAACTTAACTCTAGTGGAAAAATTCAGACTGGGCCTTCCAGAGCCAATGTCTCCATCTGAACTTGGATCTGACTCCTTCGCTTTTGCTGG
This sequence comes from Lepilemur ruficaudatus, assembly GCA_963574885.1. Lineage (NCBI taxonomy): Eukaryota > Metazoa > Chordata > Mammalia > Primates > Lepilemuridae > Lepilemur > Lepilemur ruficaudatus. The sequence goes on along the minus strand of CAUYRT010044824.1, from coordinate 165,545 downwards.
GTGGACGTGGCGCTTGCAACGAAGGGATACAGGTAAGGAAACTTTGGGTTCCTATAAACCTCCCGTCCCTGCTTTGCTGATCATGGCTGGTGACATTTTTTAAAGGAAACATACTGGTTTTTAATTTCAAAATGATATATGCACGAACAGGCAAAATGAATCTGTGCTGTGAGAGGCCGGGATGGAGGGAGGGAGGGACTGTGGGAGGACAGTAGGGGTGGGGTTGCCAGGTTTATCAAAACACAACAAAAACAGCAAACATCCGGTTAAAGCAGAATTTGAGATAAGTAATTAGAGGGTCTTTAAGGGAGCCGGGATGTTCTGTATTTTGAGCTGGGTGCTGGTTACACAGGTGTGTTACGTTTGTGAAGATGTGCGCCCTTGTCTGTGTGTGCTGCCCGTCCAGAAAACATCAAATTAATATTGTGTGAGTGAGCACATTCTTATTATAAAACAGTTCCAAATGTTACAGATAAAGTCTCCCTTTCTAACGTTAAAATCAAATCCGCCCCACAGGGAACTGGTGTGTGGTTTGGTGTGCAGCCTTGCAGACTGTGTTTTTAATTCTTTGCTCCTGAAATTTGCTACACCTGTAGCAAACGCACGCCTCTTAAGCATCCAGCCCCCTGAGCTTTTACATATGCACACGGACTGTGTGACCACCACCCAGCTCAGGACGTGGAACATTCCAGGCCCTTCGCAGGCAACCCTCCCCAAAGTAACCACCTGTTCACCTCCAGCCCCATGGATTCATTTTGCCATTCCAGAACTTCTTCAAATGCCTTCCAGACTTTTTTTAAAATAAAATTTTTGGTTTAGAATTTACAGAAAAGTGGCTAAGTTCTCCTTCACCCTGGCCCAGCTTCCCCCGGTGTTAGCGTCTTGTGTGACCATGACACGTGGGTCACAATGAGGAAACTGACATTGGTACATTACTATTGACTAAACTCCTGGCTTGACTCGGATTTCACTGGTTAGTCCACTATTGTTCTTTTTGTGTTCCAGGATCTAATCTAGGATATCACATGGCACTCAGCCTTCCAGACTTCCTTCCTCCCTCCCTCCCTCCTTCCCTCCCTCTCCGCCCCCCCCCCCCACACCACCACCACCACCACCACCACCACCACCACCACCCTCACCCTCCCCCTCCCCTGGCCGCCTGGGTTTTTCCACTGCACCGTGGGCCTTGGAGACCTTCCTCGAAGTCCCCAGCCCCCACCTCTGTGACAGTGACCCCATGTGGTGTCCCCTCTGTGGCCGAGCCGGGCTGTGTGGCTGGCATGCTCAATGCATGCTCAGAGCACCAGCTGAGCAGGCAAACCCAGAACAAAACAACAAACTCAACAAACTTTTTTGGGAAAAGGTTAATATATTTTTTAAAGGGTCCCACTCGTGACCATGCAGCAGTGTCAGAGCGCTGTGGGGTGCTCTAATGCCAGCTGGGCCGCTTAGCGCTGGTTTTATCTTTCATTCAATGTGAGGCGATGAGAACCAGCATCGCTTCAGTCCTTGGGGCTTCAAGAGGTTTTAATCGAGGCCTGGCTGGGGACGTGGTTTAATTCATTTCTTTTGCAGGGGCTTTTTCTGCTTTAGCTCCCAGAATTCAAGTCTAAGCCATCCTGTCCCACACTGCAAGGGGAAACGGAAGCCCTTCTCCGTGTGGGTATTTCATAAAACTCGTCAGCACGTCACATGAGTACATACGTTAGTATCAGTAGATGACACAGTTCCTCTAGGACTGATACTTACGACAGAGTCTGGCACAGAAAAGTGCCACAAGAAGCGTTCGCTGCGATTTCTGGTGAGAGTGGAGCGGGACGATGGGTTAACCTGCCGCGGGGCAGAATGCCCCTCTGAGGAGGGGACGAAGTCAGCCGCCTCCTGATGGAACAAAGGCAGACCCGGCTCTGCCAGCCCAAAGCCAGGAGGCTGGTGGACGTTGTCACCAAGTGATAGCGCCTGTCTCCTCATGTCAGGGCCCCTGGGTGTCAGAGAGAGCCGCCAAGCAGGGAAGGCGGGTCAGACCTGGGTGGACCAGGCCCTGTGCCCAACGGAGATGAGTCAGTGTCACACTGATGGGGCGCCCACTGTGTACAGGGTACAAGCGACATCAGTGGTCTGTGCCTCAGTTTCCCTGCCTATGGAATGAGGATATATAATAGTGGCCCTTACTGCAAAAAGTTATTGTGAGGTTTGAATGAGTTAATTGATACTTATAAAGTTCTAGAATACCGCTGGACATGGTGGTGTTCAGTGAATGTCAGCTCTTATTCCAGACCACTAGCCAGGCCCCCTTGTCAAGGGAGATGGAGGTCAAAGAACAACATGTTCAAATATGAAGTTATGTTCTCTCTTCTTCCTCCCCTAGACCTTTTTCTATCAATGACTTCACCCCTCTCTTAGGTTCCCAGATCAAAATCCTCTGCCATCTTGATTCTGCCCTATTGGTGACAAAGTCTGTCTATTCTGCCTCTAAAATGTCTTGCAGACATTTCCCCCTGGTCCTGCTCCAATTCAGGCCTTTGGTAGTCCGTCCCCATTGGTTTGGGGCCTCCCCTCTCTTGCCTGTCTGCCCCTGCCCTCTACCCACCCCAGCTCCAAGTCTTTTCCCCGGGGCCCCACTCTCATGATGACCTGCACATGTTCCAGAACCCTCAGTGGCTGCCGACTACCTCAGGAGGAAGTCTCTCCACCTTGGCCTGACAGTTAAGATCTTTTACCACTTGACCCTGACCTACCAGGATGGTGCAATGATTTGAAAGCTGGGTTCCAGGTCAGCTCCTCCACTTTCTAGACTGTGGGGCCCTGGAAAGCTGACTTAGCCACCCTGAACCTCAGTTTTCACTTGATACATGGGGGAAACAATGATGCTCGCCTTAGAGGAGTGCTGTTAAAGTAAAACTAGATAGCTATGGTCCTCATGATAGCGGCGACACGGATCGTGCGTGTAGTCCGTGCCAGGCACTGTCCAAACACTGTCCACATGGTTACTCGCACGGTGAGTACCAGTGGTCTTGCACGGTGCCAGCCACAGAGCACACGCACCATGAGAGTGCGTGCGTGCGGTTATTCCTGGTCACCTTCCCGGCCTTCGATCTTATTCCAGCCCCACCTCACCCTCCAGGCCCGTCACACAGAGCTCCTGGGGACTGATGCGCTGAGCTGGCAGAGTCCAAGCACGCATGTATTGGGTCCTCGAGGGGATTTTCCTTTTTAAAATTAGGGTATACCTCATTTTTGCTTCCTTTATTTTTTATTTGTCTGTATTCATGGGGTACAAGTGCCATTTTGCCACAGTGATGTTACTATGTTGCGTGGTGGTGAAGTTGGGGTCTTCAGTGCGTCCGTCACCATCGCCATGCACATGGTACCCACCAAGCACCTCCACCATCCGCCTCCCCCGCCCTCGAGGGGACATTAAGGCTTGTGCCCAATCCTTAGGCGTGGGTAATAAGGACTGGGGAAGGCCAACCTGCCCACCACAGCCACCATCCCGCCACTACACTGTGAGCTCACCAAACTGAGGACCCAAAAGAAATTGCATGATCATCATCTCACGTACCTGGAGCTTCCTGTGTGCCAGGCACGGTGTAAGTGCTGTGGCCATCATCTTACTTCATCCTCAACACACTGTGAGGAAGGGACTAACATGAGGTGTATTTTCCAGATGAAGAATCTGAGGGTCAGAGAGGAGTTGCCACTCCCCAAGGCCCCACTGCTAGCACCTGGTGGCTCTGGGCTTTGAACCCAGATTGTCACACTCCACCACCCTCGCTTCCCTTCCCACCTCCCACCCCCCGCCCATGGCATTCTGGTTTTGAAGTTTGGGGATTGCAGAACTTGGGGCAGCCTCAGGCAGCCAGGCAGCCCTTTGGTGGCTTTCTCTTCCCTGGTATTTTTAGCGCTCGGTCATCTGCCTTGCCCGAGTGGGGGACAGAGGCACCCAGACAAGCCCATTTTTACTGGTGCCCTTCAGATGCCCGCGGGCTCAGCTGTCTCGGTGGCATGCCTGGCATTCCCGGGCCATTGTTCCTCTCCGTGAGGCCCAGATTCCAGCAACAGCTGCTGCCCCGACCTCCCCCCGGCGGCTTCTCCCGGCTCTCCTCTGCCCGCCTGCCGGAGCCTCTCTGCTGAAGAACATGGCACGATGACAGCCGAACCCGGTCCTTCATGCCCAGGTCTGGAGCTATATAAAGGTCGCACTCCCGGCTCATTAGTCATCCGACCTGAGATTATCGGGTGAAGGACCTTTCAACATGTCTTCAGCCAACACTCAGCAGAGCTCTGCAGGGACACGGCCCCCACCCCTGCCCAGGAACAGACTCAGGCGTCTGTGGGGCTTTGACTCTGGAGTGGCGCTCTCAGCCCGGGTTCCACTGCCACTCAGGCCGTGGGGAGGGGGGCGGTGTCCTGTGCATCACAGGACACTGAGCAGCATCGTGGGCCTCCACCAGGAGCTACCAGTAGCAACTCCGCCCTTCCAAATTGTGACAACCAAAATGCGTCCAGGCATTGCCAACTAACCCTCGGCGGGGGAGGGCGGAGAGCAAAATTGCTCCTGTGTGAGCAGCACTGGTCGAGTTGCCTTTTGTCTATTCTTCCCAGCTCCCCAGCCTGGGCCCTGGCGCTGTGTTCCTCTCTCCCCAACGTTCAGCCTACCTGCAATCTGCATTGGTTTGTCTGATTTTCTGATGAATATCCGACGCCCTGCCTGGACCCCCTGCTCTACGATGGCACAGGGACCAAGCCTATCTCACTCTCCATGGCGTCCCCAGCACCGCGCACATGCTTGTTGAATGACTGAATGACGCTGTCTTGTAGCATTTACTTGTTTTGTTAGTCTGTCTCTTCTGGTAGAATCTTCCAGGACAGGGGCCAGGATTCATTCATCTTTCTGGGGCCCTTGGTCCTGGCACATAGTAGGTGATCATGATAGGCTTGTTGCATGGAACTGAATTCAACAGGGACTGGAGATAGTTCTGGAGTGAGTCCAGGACACGTGGGAACGGCCTGGACACACTCCCTATGCTGTGTCTCTGGGGCTGAAGTCACCGATTCTTTCACATGCACCCCTGCCTGTCTGAGGCTCTCTAGACCAGCTGGGTCCCCCTCTGGCTGACTAAGAGAGCACCAGGGTGACAGGCCCCAGGGGAATCTTCCTAAGTTGAGTGTGGACTTTATATTTTATCTCCTGCCCCCAACCATGTTGAAGAGCTCAAGGATGTCAACTCTTCTTCCCTGCCAACTCCAACTGAGCTCACTAAGAAAGAGTGCTGTGATCGATTAGCAATGTCTGCCATGGGCCCTAGATGTAGGAGAGGTGGCGTGCATGCCATGTGCTGTGTATCTGCTGCTCCTCCCTCGTAAGTATCCTCTGAGACAGAAAGAAAGTTCTAGGGCCATGCATGGTGAAGAGATTGAAGAGAATTTGGGGTTTGGAACACACAACGAAGCACTTCCATTTCCCCCAGGAAAAGCCAGGCAAAAAAAAATCTACATCGGCTTTGTTCTCCTGGGTGACTTTGGACAAGGGAACAGGAGCCCGAGGGATTAGAGGGGAGGGTATACTGATACCTCTATATCCTAGCTGTGGCCAAAAGACAAAAATAGACAGGAGAGAAGAGAAAGACAAAGAGGGATGGATTATGGAGTCCTCTCTGGAATGAAGGTGTGAGGCCAGCAAGGGCCTGTGAAGTGAGTCATGGTTTTACAAAGGGAACAGGCCCCAGGGAGGCTGGTACAATGCCCGGAGGCTGTCCTCCAGGTGAACCAGAGAGTATTAAGACAAATGGAGAAAAGCAGGACGATTTTAATTCTGAACAGATCTGGGACCCTGGATCAGTGAGGAGTGCTCTGGGCTGCAAGTAACAGAAAACCATGAGCAGCAGCTTAAACAGTGGAGGGTTAGTTTTCTCGCAAGGAGTTTGGGAATAGGCAGTTCCAGGCTTGTTCAGCAGCCGGACATGACTGGGAATCCTGCGATTCCGTTGGCCTTTCCTGGGTCTTACCAAGATGGTGGCCCCAGATGCAAGTGTCCTGTTGCCACAGCAGCACATTCAAAGCAGGAGTTGTGGTTGGTGGGGGTGGGGGCATGTTTCTTTACATGCATGTCTACTTCCTATCAGGGAGGAAAACATCTTCCTGGGGCAGGCCCCAGGGGACTTTCCATACATTTCACTGGCCAGAATAGGGTAAGGCACCCACATCTAGACCAAGCCTGGCCTACCTTCTTTGACACCAAAGCCTCTTTGGCCTAATCCTGAACATAATCAGGGTTCTGTTAACAAGAAAAAAAGATGGCAGATGGATTTAGGATAGGCAATAAACAATGTCTGCTCAACCCATCCCCAAAGTGAAGTAATATTTCCCAAATATAGATGGTGGAGCACAAAATACTCAGCAACAAAAAGTTTCTATAGCCAAACAGGGACCCTAGTTAAATAGGTTCCTCAGTTGCAGACCTTCTCAGAGCCTTTAACATTAATGTTTATTGTTTATTGAATAATTACTACTTGCCAGGCACTGTATCAGTAGTTACGTTTCTATTATCTCATTAAATCCTTATAATAACTTGAGACAAAGGAGGTAAAAACTAAATAAGGGGGCAGAGCTGCGATTTGAACCCGGGACTCTGATTCTAGACCCCAATGCTGTACTTTTCCTACAGAGCAAACATTTACTAAAATGGACAAATGACTCTTCTCAGTGGGGATATCTCACTAAGACTGAAAGCCTGGAAACTTCCAGCTTCTCTCTTGCTCTCCCTTCTTCCCCCACCAGACTGCCCCTGGCTAGTAGGAGAAGAATTCAGATTAAATCTCCTGTCTCCAGGGTGGACTCCCAAAGGTGAAGCCTGCTCCTTACTTACTGTTTTTCATAACACCCTGTTCTTCTCTTTCCAAGCACTCACCTCAGTTTCTAGTTAGATATTTGCATCTGTGTGTGTGTCTCTCACACTGGCACATCAGCTCCACGCGGGCTGAGATTTTTGTCTGTCTTTTTCACGGCCATATCCCGAGCACCTAGAATCATGCCTGGCACGCAGCAAACGCACAGTAAAAACGCTGAGTCCGTGAACAATCTTGACTTGGCTAACACATTTCCTCTTTCTGGAAGTGAACTTGCACGTTCATTTAAAAGTGTGGGTAAAAACTAAATTTGGAAGTCTGGTTATGTGGGGTGGGGTGGATAAAAGAATACACGTTAACCACAAAACTTGAAAGAAACCCAGGGAAGCCAGAAGTTCCAAAAAGGATCCCTGGGGAGCTGGCCTTGCATTGCAACCCATTTCCTCCAAGGTCAGTCTTGGCCTCAACTGGAGAAATCCATCCATTTGCGGGAGTGGACTGGATCCTGCAGCTGAGAGCATGGGCTCCATTTTCTTCCGGGCTCCCCCACAGACCCATCTGGCTACTCAGAGGAAAACAAGGGGGCCTCGCCTCCTATAATCTTTCCACCCCTTTCATGTCCAAAATTTCCAGGTGTAACGTCTGAAACGTGTCTGGTCCAGTGGCTGAGCGCCCGCGCTGCAGTTCCCCGCACTGCCCAGTAGGGGGCGGTGCTACTTTAGGGCTCGGCACGCTCCGTCTTGTAGCCGGCGAAGGTAGGGGGCGGGATCCGGAAGGCGAGAGGGACATCTTTTCTCCCACCTGTCCTCCGCCGGACCTGCCAGACCCGCCTCATCCATGCCGCTTCTTCTGAAAGTCAGGAGGGCGAGGATGGAATAGTCTTCTTAAAGGAAAACCGTTTGCTTGTTTTGTTTCATTCATTCATTCATTTACTCATTCATCCCTTGAATATTTACTGGGCTCCTGCGAGGCGCCAAGCCCTGCTGGAGGCTCTGGGTGTCGCAGCGGAGGAAGGTTCCCGCCTTTCTGGAGCTGCCCTTCGGCTCGTGGGGGGCGGTTGGGGGATCAGAGGTGATAAAATGAATAAGCAACCTGGGCAGGGCAGGTTGGAAGTTGGTAAGTTCTTCAGGGGGATAGAAGAGGAAAACGGGACAGGGTAAGAGTGGAGAGAGACAGAGACCAGGAGGGAGTGGAGAGAGAGAGGGGTGGACAATTTTAAATCCAGCAGAGTCAGAAAAGCCCCCTGGATAAAATGACACTTGAACGAAGGGTGAAGAAAGTGCAGAATATTTGGGGAAAAGCATACCGGGCAGAGGCACTGCCAGGGCGGACGTGAGACTGTGCTGTGAGCGTGTTAGTTTGAGCTTTAGGAAGTGCAAAGTAATATCCATATTGTGGGGACAATTAGATATTGAGGAAGAAAAATATCACCTTAATCCTACCTGGAAACACTGTTAACATGGTGGGATATATTTTTGTGGTCTAATTTTTTTTTTTTTTTTTTTAGGACAGAGTCTTGCTCTTGTCATCCTGGCTAGAGTGCAGTGGCATCATAGCTCACAGCAACCTCAAACTCCTAGGCTCAAGCAGTCCTCCTGCCTCAGGCTCCATAGAGGCTGGGACTACAGACACGCGCCACCACGCCCGGCCAATTTTTCTGTTTTTGCTAGAGACGGGGTCTCGCTCTTGTTCAGGCTGGTCTTGAACTCCTGACCTCAAGCGATCCTCCTGTGTCGGCCTCCCAGAGTGCTAGGATTACAGGCGGACGCCACCGCGCCCAGCCTTTGTGGTCTGTTTTTAAGCATACGCACTTACAAACACACGCACACATGTACACTTTTCTTCCTTTTACAAAACTGGGGGTCATGCCACACATACAGTTTCATAACCACTTATTTGCTTAATGATATAACCAGGTGCACACATCATGTCAATAAATATTGATCCACGGTCATTATCGGAACCGCTGTAGAATGTCCCATTGTATGGGTGTCCCATATCTTATTCCACCGTCCCCTACTACTAATGGGCATTTAGGCTGCTTTCCGTTTTTCCCGGTTATAAATGGCCGTGAAGCCACCATTCCTGTAACGTTTTTGCTCTGAGTATCCAATTATTTCCTTAGGATGTGCGTCTCGAAGTGGAAATGCTGGGCTTAAGGCTGGGCACTCTTTGAAGGCCCGTGAGGCCTGGATGACTCTCAAGTGGGCCTTTGGGAGAGTGTCAGGGGCGCCACAGCAGCCTGTGAATGTTCTCCTGGGCAGGAAAGCACCTTTTCTGAAGAGAAGCGAGCACCCTACCACATCTGCAGCCCTTGTGTCTGGGAGCTGGCCGTATGGGTAATTTTAATTCTCTTCTTTGTTCATTTTTATGTTAAATTTTTTCTACATGGACATGCATTGCTTTTTATATTAATTTTTCTCACAAAAGTTATACTAGCTTGTTATATAAACCCGACACAAGTGTGGACCCACATCCGGATCTGAGCTCTCCCTGCTCTCTCCTGCCCCTTTGTACCTCACAGGTGCCCCCACCCCCATAAAGCTCTTACACGCCGATTCTATCTTGGCATCTGTTCCTAGAGAGCTGAAATGCAACATCAAGAGAACCAGGACCTGATCTCAGACCTTCCTGAGACCACGGTCTACACTCTTCACAACTGTGCTGTTTGTTAAGCCTAAAGCACAGGCCTAGGTTTGAGGACTCTCCTTAGGCCCAAGAAATGGCCTGGTTAACAACAGCGACAAACACTTAGCATGGATGCTTGTCCCCTCCCCTTGTCGAATCCTCTGATGTCATAGGAAAAACACTTAATTAGGAACCAAGAGTGCTGCGATTAGAGTAAGCTTAGATAAGTCACTTATCTTCTTGGAGCCTCAGTTTCCTAGCTTTAAAATGGGGATGACAGTTGTACCTCTCTTGAGGGTTGTTAGGAAGATTAAATGAGATGAGCATAGACAAGAATTGTAGCAGAGAGAACAATAGTGCTACTAGCAGTTGAAATGGAGCTCCCCTACCCCCACCCAGGTCATCTATACTCAGGGCCAAGTTCAGGTGTTGGCCAAGGGAATAGAAATGCCAAGGGATCAATTAGGATCATGTTTGCCTGTAAGCCTTAGAAAATCTGGCTTAAACATATGAGAGTTAATTTATGTCACATAATAAAAAGTTTGGGGCAGGCAGCCCAAATCTATACAGAGCACCAGTGAAGCTACCAGAGACATGAATTCCTTCTGATTTCCTCTCCATTCTATTAGCATGTGGGGCTTCCTCATGGCCACAAAATAGCTACTGAAGCTCCAGACCACACATCCACATTCCAGGTAGGAAGAAGTCACTGGGAAGGACAACAAGAAAAGTGTTTTCCCCTAATGAGAACCTTTCCAGAGACTTCTACCTCTAGCTTGATCAATTTCAGCTTTCTTAGGGGGCAGTATTCAGTATCCAGAGAACACGGAATCACACGGCCCAGAGAAGTTGGCTTCTGGGAGCATCATTTGATTATTTCTACTCTCCCTTGAGGAGACTTCCAGGCAGAACAACTTAGACAGGGACATCTTTCGGGTCTGCCAAGCCCTCAGCAGATGTTTGTGATGTGCTTCGAGATCCCCAAATGAGAACAGCAGTGGGATTCTTCACTCCCCAGCCAGAACCACATCTGTGCTTTTCTGTAGTTGTGAAAAAAAAAAGGTCTTTCTCAAATTTTCTGATAGAAGTAATATATACCCATAGCCAAAAGAGAAAACAAGAAAAAGAAAAGAAAACACAGGCAAATTTAAGGGAGAAAAAAATTATCTGGAGTTCCACCACCCAGAAATGAGCGTGGTTAACATTTCTTCTAGACTTGTAATGTATTCCGACACATGCACTTTCCGCCCCCGTACTGTACATATTGCCTCTTAATCTGCATCTTTTTCCCTTAAAATTTGTCATGCACACCTCGGCATGCCAATAAATATAGCAGAATGTCATCTGTTTTAAAGTTTGCACAGTAGTCTACGAATGTACCAGCATTTATTTACAGACTCCTTCTTAATGGACCTGTAGGTTGATTCAAATTTTTATCTGATCATAAACCATCCTCTGTTGCTACCCTTGCATCTTATTTGACTACTTTAGAATTAATTCCTAATAGTGCAATTACAGGGTCATGGACCTTTAAAAAAAAGAAATTGATGCATAGAACTAAAGATGTTGCCTTCCAGAAAGATGCTAATTTACACACTCACCAGCTATATATGAGATTATCCCACACACCACTCAAACTGCTCACTAGAGAGATTGGATATATTTCCAAAGTGCTTTTTAGCCATTTTTATTTCGCCTCCTCATCCTAATTCTTATTTTGCATTGCATGTTTCTATCTTTGTCCATGTTTTTAAAAACGGGCAATATATTGCAGTTATTTTTGCAAATACACAGCAAATATTTTTCCAGTGTTTTTATTTGTCTTTATTTTTTATCGCGGTAAAGTGTGCATACCATAAAATTTATGCTTTTAACCATTTCTAAGTGTATGGCTCCGTCGCATTAAGTACATCCTGTCTTTGTGCAACTGTCACCACCATCGATCTCCAGAACTTTCTCAGCATCCAAACTGAAACTGTGTACCCATCAAACAACTTCCCATTCTCCTCCCCACCAGCACCTGCTAACCTCCGTTCTACTTTCTGTCTCTGTAAATATGACTATTCTAGAAACCTCAAATAAGTGGAATCATACAATGTTAGTCTTTTTTGTCTTTGGCTTATCTTAGCACAATGTCTTCAAGTTTCAACATGTAGCATGTGTCAGAATTTCCTTCCCTTTTACGGCTTAGTAATATGCCATTGTGTGTACATACTGCATTTTGTTTATCCATTTATCCATTGATGGACACTTGGGTTGTTTCTACCTTTTGACTATTGTGAATAATACTGCTATGAACATGGTTGTCTGTTCCTTTAATCTCTACTGTCAATTCTTGTGTGTACATACACCCAGAAGCGGATGTCTTTAGCTTTTCATGTTGTTTATGACTCTTTTTGGCATGCAGAAACTTCACATATTAAAGCACTTATCTATCTTTTTCTTATTCCTTTGGATTTGGGTTAATTTCTTTATCACTTTTAAAGACCTCTAGGTAAGGGTTCTATTTATTCATTGCTGTGTAATAATCCAACCCATCATTTAGTGGCTTGAAAAAATAATCATAATTTATTTTGCTCACGAATCAGCAATTTGGACAGGACTCAGTGGGGCCAGCGTATCTCTGCCCCACAGGGCTTCAGCTGCAGCAGCTCAACTGGGGGTGGGAAGAACCACTTCTGAGATGGCTCACTCACATGGCTGGTATCTTGGTGCTAATTATTGGCCACGAGCTCAGCCAAGGCACTTGATTGAGAACTTTGGTTCCTTTTCATGACAGTTCCTTCAAGGGCTGCTTGGGCTTCCTCACAGCATGGCAGCTGAGTTTCAAGAGTGAGCATCTCAAGAGATGAAGGCAGAAATATAGGGTATTTTTGTAACCTTGCTTCAGAAGTCACACAGTGTCATTTCTGCTGTGCTATTGGTCAAGCTAGTCATAAAGTCAAACCCAAGTTCAAGGGGATGAGACATAGATTTCACCTGTTGTTGGAGGAATTGCAAAGTTCTAGAATAGCATATGGGATGGGAAATATTGTTGCAGACATTTCTGGAAAATATAATCTGCCCAGCCTGCTCTTTGGCCACAACAATTCACATCCCTTCCACATGCAAGATACACCCCTCTGAGACCTCCCCAAAATTCCATCCCATTATAGGATCAGGCTCAGTAGCAAGGCCTAGGATCTTATTATTTAAACAAGGTTCAGGTGCACATGAGGTTCCTCAGTGTGATGTCTTGGGGACAGCTCCTTGAGTATCATTCCTGGGTTTGTATACACATCAATCCCTGCCCCTGTCTTCATAAGGCATTCTCCTTTCTGTGTGTCTCTGCATCTTCACGTGGCCTTCTTAAGGACACCAGTCACTGGATTTAGGGCCTACCCCACCCCCGTGTGACCTTGCTTTAACTGATTACATCTGCAAAGGTGTATGACCTTGCTTTAACTAATTACATCCACATAAGGTCACATTCTGAAGTTCTGGTGGACATGAATTTTGAGAGGATACTATCTAACCCAGGACAGTCTTTTTAATTTAACCTTTCTAGTAGCTATGTAGTGGTGTCTAATTATGGTTTTAATTTGCATGTCCCTAATGACCAGCAATGCTGAACATCGGTTCATGTGCTTATTTGCCACCTGTATACCTTCTTTCGTGAAATGTCTGTTCAAATCTTATGCCCTAGATAAAAAACCGGGTGGTTTATTTTCTTATTGAATTTTGAAGAGTTCTTTATGTGGTGTGGATACAAGTTTTTTTTTTTTTAAATCAGACATAGGACTTGCGAATATTTTCCCTTTATGCCTAATTTTAAAAATCTCTCATGTCCTGTAATTATTTAATGCATTTCCTTAATTTGTTTTTCTTGAAGATTCCTGTGGGGATTTAGGTGTCAAAACCAGTGGTATGCTGGAGGTAGCTTACACTGGCTCATGAAAGCCAACTGTTAAATTTTTAGGAATTTTGCAAGCTAATTGTTAAATATAGCAATTATTTTAAATTAAATTATATAATCTCATATTGAATAGATTAAAAATAGGTAATAAATAACAATACTCATTACTTCTGGATTATTTTATAAATTTTTCTATTTTCAATGCTTTTGAGGTTAAAGTCTATTGTATCTGCATGGTGGAAATATATATTGATACTATTAATATATAATAAATATTGTGTCATTGTGTATCTCTTCCCAACTTCACACTGAGTGACTCTATTGGTAGCTTGAATTTGGCCATAGAGTGAATATTTACACCATGGAAATTGGCAGATGCTACCAATCATGGCTTTATTTGGTTGATTGTCTAGACCTAAGAAAGGGAGAGAGAAAATGGTAATACTACGGATTAAATTTTAAAGTGTATTGTTTATATATGCATTATATTGTGAATAGCACTCAAAATTGGAGGAAATAAATTCTTACAGTACTCAAAAACCCTTATCCAACTTAGTGAAGAAGCCGATGGCTGAGAGAAGTTCCAACATACGTCTTCATCGTTTCACTTTCATCTTACTCATTAATGTAAATGAAAAAAATCAAGCAGCATTCATGTCAGAACTGCACTCATGGTTGGGGGACAGTTCCATTTGTCAAACCGTGGTTAACTTGCAATCACAGATGATGAATACAGGGTCGGGCAAAAATCAATGAAATTTTATTATTATTTGTAAATTTTGTGCCGTACATTCTTTATATCAGTAAAATTCATCATACAAAAAACCTATGTACATACAAACACATTTATTGTTTTGTTCATTATAACATGTACATACATAATGCATACATTGCTTTATCATGACTTATGTACACGTATACATGTGTGCATATATGCATTCATTGATCAGGTGTTACTAGCCCATCACTGATCAAAACCCACTACAGAAAGAATGATAGTTATGATTTACTGCGAAGTTAGTAAATGCTGGAAAATAATAATAGCTAATATTGTATGCTGTCCTAATCCCTCTACATGTCTTGTCTTATTTAATCCTCAAAACAACTTGTGAGGTGGGTACTATTATTATTACCATTTTCAAGATCAAGTAACTGAGGCACAGAGGGGTAGAGTAACTTGTCCAAGGTCACACAGCTGAGAAATGAGAGAGCCAGGATTTCAAGTCATGAAGACTGGATCCAGAGCCTGTGTTCTTAGCTCGTACTCTATGCTGCTTCTCCAAGGGCAGTGTGCTAAGTGTTTTCGGGAGTCATAAAATAGGTGTAATGATTCCAACAATAGTCATAGAAACAATGGCTAATTTTAAAAAATTTTCTGAGCACAGTAGGTCACCCCTGTAATCTCAGCACTTTTGGAGGCTGAGGTAGAAGAATGGCTTGAGGTCAGGAGTTTGAGGCTGTAGTGAGCTATGATCGCACCACTGCTTCCAGCCTGGGCAACAAAGCAAGACCCTGTCTCGAATGAATGAATGAATAAATAAAAATTTAAAAATCAAGTGCTTCCTTTGTGTTAGGCTCTGAGCTAAGCAATTCTATGTTCTGTCATCTAACTCCCAAACCATTTCTGCTATTGTCCCCATTTTACAGGAGAGGAAACAGACCCACAGAAGTTAAGGTAACTTGGCTAGGAATGGGTGGGCTGGGACTTGAAGCCAGGTCTGTCTGAATTTAGGACCTCAGGTCTTTCTCACTCATTTTTATCCCAGAATCAGGCTGCTTATAAGTGATGTGCTCCCAAATAGAAAGGTACAGAGAATGGGCCCCTTCCAGAGAGCTCTGAACTCCACCTTCCACCTTGATCCTGTCCTCGGACTGTACCTCTCTTTCGAAGGTCTCCCCTTTTGGGTTAACCAGGAGCAGAGGCCAGGCTCAGCACGAGGATTCACAAAACTGGGATTTGATAAGGCAGCCTTCTCTCCCTTTACCCTCTCCCCTCTCCCCTTCCCCTCCTCTCTCCCCTCTCTCCCCTCTCTCCCCTCTCTCCTCCTCCCTCCTCCTCCCTCCCCGCCTCCCATTTCAGAAGCAACTGCAGAGGCTCAGAGAACGCTGCGGGCTGGGCCACAGAGAGGAAAGAAAAGGATCTCAGCGGAGCTGGGGAGGGAGGGAAGCAGCCAGGCAGAGAGAGGCCGGGCTTCGTTCATTAATTGAAGGAGGGATGTAATGCGGGTGGAACCCACAGAGGGAAGCCGGCGCTCCGTCTCAAGTTTATGGGTCATTTTTCTGGTGACGGTTCAGTTACCCCAAGGAGGATAGCACCTCGGTCGGTCGCCTCCTGACAAGCAGTGCGGGTTCTCAAGGCAAAGTGCGACGTGCCCCCTCCTGGCTCATAATCGAAAGAACTCCCTTCCAGCACTCCAG
Organism: Lepilemur ruficaudatus; assembly: GCA_963574885.1. Lineage (NCBI taxonomy): Eukaryota > Metazoa > Chordata > Mammalia > Primates > Lepilemuridae > Lepilemur > Lepilemur ruficaudatus. The sequence goes on along the minus strand of CAUYRT010044824.1, from coordinate 149,756 downwards.
GGACTGGGCTGGGCAACACGGAGTGGCCATGGTCGGCTTCTCGGGAGGCACACTGCAGGTTCGAATCCCGACTGCGCTGTGTAGCAGCTGCGTGACCTTGAGGGAGTTAGTTGACCCCTCCGGGCCTCCACAGCCTCACCTGTGAAGTGAGGATAAGAGTCCCTTCCTCACAGAGTTGGAATAAAGATGAAATGGTTGAAATGGTGGCAGTCACATAGTAAGCGTTTCTCAACTGGCGGTTGTGATATACTAATAAAGGGTGGGATTTGTGGACCTGGGAAGGAGAAAGAAGGTGCCTCAGTTTACCAAGGATTCCACATTTGACCCACATGCCAAAGCGGGGGAGAGGAGGTATCTCCTGTCCCTTGGGCCTGGACAGTAGTGTCCACTCCATCAATTCCACAGCCTACCAATTTCTAGCAAATTCCTGGCTTCCTCTTCTCCTCCGCAGCCTCCTGGGCTCAGTCTTTTCCATACGCCGTCTCTGTTCCTGCCTGTGTCTCTACGCAGAGCCCAGCCCTGCCCGAGCCACAGGGATGCTTGCAGTTACCGGCTTCCCAGCATGCAGTGCACTGCTCTTGGTAACAGGGCCCCGTGGGCTTCTGGGACATGACATCCTCTTCTAGGTGGCTGGGGTCTGAGCCAATCAGGATAAGCCCCACCCATTGGCTACAGTGATTGGTCCAAGGATGGGCATGTGATCCCAGCTGGTTCAATTAGAGTAAAAATGACTCTTTTCTACAAGGGAAGGGAAGAGACTCCTTTTTTTGCTGGACTGAAAAAAAGGAATGATCTTTCTTCAGGTGCCTTTGACAGCCATCATGTGCTGCGGGGGAGGACTGCCTGAGAATGGAGCCATTGAGGAGGAAACGGGGCAGAGAAATAGCTAGAAATCAAATCCCATCTTTTCAGCCCTGGTTAAAGCTGCCTCCAGTGTCCCTCTTCCACTCTCCCTTTCAGACTATTTAATTGTGCTTTTAAAGTTTTATTCTATTTTTGTTTTTTGCTTAAGACAGTTTAACTTGTTTGTTTTTCTGTTGCTTGCAATCACAACGTTCTAGTGGATATTATAAAGGTACTAGACTGTATACAAGATTTTGTTAAGGGAGGAGTCAGATTGGACAAGGACTTTCTACTAGCACACTATCCTGTTGGCTCTCTCACCTCTGTCTCCACCTTTTGTCTCCCATTTTGTCCCTAGAGGGTGGGCATACAACCCAGTTTGGCTGGCAAGGAGCAAAGGCCAATCTCTGGAGCATTCTGGGGATAGTCTTCTTCTTCCCTGATAAGAGGAAAGCATTATAGGAGAATCTGTCTGGTATAAGCCTCTGGTTACTTCCTTCTCCAAATGTAGTTGTATGAGGATGTGGTGCATGGAGCTGTGGCAGCTATTTTGTGACCATGAGAAGAAAGCCAAGCAAATAACAGAGACACTAGCCTAGTACATTGAATATTGTTCAGCTATTAAACCAACCTTGATGACCACCTCATTCAGACTTCTTGCTGTATGAGAAAATCAACCCCTGTTTATTGGGGCCAAGCTTTGGCAAATGTTTTCTTTAAAGGGCTACATAATAGCTATTTTAAGTTTGGCAAGCCATAGATTTCTGTCATGACTACCAAACTCTGCATTTGTGTCATGAAAGCAGCTTTAGATAATATGTTAACAAATGGGTGTGAATATGTTTCAATAAAACTTCATTTTCAAAAATGGGCAAAGGGCCATTTGTCCTGTGGGCCATAGTTTGCCAACACCTCTTTTTGGCCAAGTTACTGGATTGACTGTTATTTGCACCCAAAAAATTATTAACAGAGCATATATGGGCTGCCTGGGCAGGCAGTCTCTCACCCAAAACATAGCTGTGCTTATAAGCCCTCCTGCCCCTTGCAGGCAGCATCAGCTTATTTTTTTCTCTCTGCCAATATTAATTTATTCAACAAACATCTATTAAGCACCTACTATGTATCAGAAACTGTTCTGATGCTGGGGCTATAATAGAGAATATTGAACCCTGCCCTTGGGAAGCTGTCATTATATAACAATGGTAATCAAGGAAGGCTTCCTGGAGAAGATGATAACTGAGTTATTGCTAAAGGATAAGTAGGCATTGAGAGAGTGAAGGGCGAAGCATGTGTGGTTGGGTGAGTAGGAAGGCATTCCAGGCAAAGATCCTAACGTAAGAGGGGACATGGCACACATGTGGGCAGAACAGGGAGAGTGAGGGAACTCATGGAAGCTGGAGAGGTCATGTGAAACCAGATCATATGTGACCTCGTAGGCCATTAGCTTTCATGCTGAGTGAGATGGAGCAACTGGAGGGCTTTGAACGGAGGGGGACATCAGCTATCGATGGCTGCTTGAGCTAGGTTGGTAGCAGGGGAGATGAAGAGGAAATGGCCTTGAGAGATTTTGAGGAGGTAAAATAGATAGGACTCAAGGACAGGTCAGATAGAGAGGAGTCAAGGATGACATGCAGTGTTCTGATTCTTGACTATTTGGTTACCTCTCTATGTACAGAAACAGAGATAGGACAAAGGCAAACTCAGAAAGTATTTTTGAGGACTTTGTGCAGTAGCTTTGTCAGAAAGGAAAGAGCAAGCAATAGACAGGGGCCCAGGCTCTACGCTGCCCCCCCCATAATCAAGCTTTGCTGTGTGTTTGTCCTGGAAATTTCACTGGATTAATTTGACCTCAGCACAATTATCTTAATTTATAAGCATTAGATAAAATCTTTAAATGTCAAGATGCAAACTATAGGAATATAAGGGGAATTGTCCTAGAGGCCACTACATCTGCAATATTCTTTTCTAATTGCCTAAGGGGTGTTTGTCTGAAGATTGTGGGAGGACTTGTCTCAGGAGCTATGCAGGAACTTGAAAGGTAACTGGGCCTCAACCAAAATATGATGAGAACCCTGTGTGTGCCAGGTAGTCTCTGAGGCAGGGTCCAAAATGCTACTAACCTATCTTAAAATCTAATTTTTATGTTTATCAAATACTGAGATACATTGATTTTTTAAAAAGCCGAACAGTCCTTATATCTGCTATGGATTGCATTTTATCAGGTGGTCACATACCTCTGATATCTTTCATCTCATGCGTTTCCATCCAGCCATGGCCTTGGCTGTCTGTGGCCAGTGTAAAATGCCATTCCATCTCAAGCTATACACTTTTAGTGAGTACCTACTATATGCCAGGTGTGGGGCATTATCTCAGTGTTTCTCAAACTTCAGTCATTTGAATTCTGCTTCACAGTAATAACTATTACAGGCCAGGGGCGGTGGCTCACGCCTGCAATCCGAGCTCTCTGGGAGGCTGAGGCAGGAGAATCGATTGAGGTCGGGAGTGTGAGACCAGCCTCAGCAAGAGCAAGACCTCCACCCTGGCTCTGCAGTGGCGCGAGGCATTTCTGTCGAGGTGCCTGGGCGCATCGGCTCTTGATTGGTTGACCCAGAGAGTTTGAACGGGCCCTTTCTGTGTCACCACAAACCTCAGCCAAGGAACAGCCCTTGGGCAAGGAGAAGAATTTAGACACAGGGGCAGGAGGGTCGCCAGTGCTCAGGACATAGGGACAGAAAAGAGGCTCAACTAAGAGATGGGGACTCCTCCCCCCACCTCATTAGCCAGCCAAAATTCTCTCCCTTCCCACGAACATGGTCCCCAAATGGCCTCATTTTTCGGTCTCGGCACAGCCTGAGAAGCGCCTCCGAAGCTCGCTTCTTAGAGAGAATCTGATTGGCCCAGCGGGAGCCAGGAGCTCAGCCTAAGCCAATCAGCTCCGGTCACGGTGGGATCACGTGATGTCCAGCCTGCCCCGGAAAAGGAGCCCAGGTCTCCAGAAGCAGATGGTGCGTGCCAGGCGACCGTACTGAGGGAAGCTGTTGAAATCCGCCAGCATCAAACTCAAATTTAGTGGCTTTTAACGTTTTCTGTGTCAATCAGGCCTCTCTCAGGACATGTGTGGGGTGGAAGGTGTGAGGTCTCCATTCCGAGCGGTAGAAAAGAGGTTTGATAATAACACTGTAAAAATTTCTAAAAACTGACACAGCAGCCGACCTTCTGAGAAGACAAGCTTGCCGGAGCCACCCGCTCCTCTGCTCCGGGCTCCCGGGCCCGAGATAACATTTATTTGGGCGCTTGCATCACACATGTGCCCCGTGACGGATTGCTGGACGTTGACAGCATGGCTCCGGTACTAAAAACATATGACTCCATATGGAACGCCGGGGTGCGGGGTGGAAATCCTGGCCTGCTCGAGGCTGCAGATGGCCATGTATAATTCACGGGATTTGTAAGACTCTGCATCTGCTCCGTTGCTCATTCTTCAGTTGTCAGACAGACATAATCCCGAGCCTCTTATTTTATAACACAGCTCTGCCAACGGAGATGGGGAGGGGAGCCGGGGAGAGACGAAGCCGCTGCCAGGAGAACTCAGAAATAATTTGGGGGAGAACATTCGGCATGTCAGCGAGGACAGAAGCACGCACTGCAGGAAGCCCAAGCGAAGTTGGAAACAAGCTGCTGGTTCCCGGTCCCTCCCGGGAGGCAGGATTCCTGAGGAGGCTTCTGGAAGGGGGTATGTTTTGATCTTTCCTCTGCCCTGGGCCTTGCTGTGGCATGTTGGTTCAACCCGGATTAGATTTGGGGATGAGCCCTTAGGTCAAACGTCAGGATATTTGGGCATTTTCTACAAGGAATCAGCCTTTCTTACAGACTGTAGCATTATGAGGCAGGAAGAGATTAGCGTTTGCGTCACTACCTTAGAAGGCTTTTCCCAACCCTTCTTCACTAGGTTGGGTACTTGCGGCAGTCATTGCTTGGACCCGTATCTTCACCGCCCACGCTGGAGTCATCTGCCCTGTTTTGGTACAAGCCAAGGGTTTCTTCCACCTCACTGCCTGGGGCTTGCTTTCTTTCTTTTTCTTTTTCTTTTTCTTTTTTTTTTAGATCCCAGAGCTGGCTTTGCCATTTGTGGGGACATGCCGGCATGCCAGGGAGTTGATGATACCCGGAGCACACAAGGGACTGGAGGTGGTGTCCAAAAACCCCACCTTCTCACCTCTTATGAGGTACTCTGAGATGTGTTCTGCAGGTTCCCAGAGGGACATCAAACCTGATGATTAACATACCCTTTAACACATATTCTTATCCCTGTTTAACTTCCTCACTCCTCTGCCTCCACTTCTGGGGATTACCTCCCTAAAATCTATTTGCTCTCAAATTCTTGCCTTAAGGTTTGCTTTTGGGGAACCAAAATAAAGATAGAGACCCTCTTGCATGTTTCCTCAGACCCCTTGATTTCCTCTGTCATAGCATTGATCAAGTTTTGTTGCCATTACTTGTTTAAATTTCTGTCTCCCTGTTACTCCATAGAGACAGAGACTGTGTTTGTTCGTATCTCTTATTTACCTTTGTATCCACAGAGCCAGGTACATAGTAGGTTCTTAATAAACATTCGTTGAGAGTCTCTTGGCTTCCCCACTTACCAGCTATAAGATCTTTAGCAAATTAATTAAAAACTCTCAGCTCCATCCATTCCCGGGTTTGTAACAAGTGGATAATAATATTTGCCTCATTATTTTGTGGAATTGTAGTGAAGATTAAATAAAAAGATGGAGGAAAATCTTAGTTAATTCTGAAATGATCAACCCAAGTAAGGACTCTACTAGGTCAGAATTTTAAAGGTGTCACACTCCACTGGTTTATGTGAGCCAATTTCAGATGGTGCACGGAAGCAATTTTATTTGACTAATTGCATACTTATTTGAATTAAACTAGGAAAAAAATCATAAGCAGCTCATCAAACTCAAATGTATAAGGGATGCATTTAGCTTCAAATAACTAAAACTTGACTTAACCCTTAAACAAGTAAGGGTTAAATTTTTTCAGTTTACAAGATTTTCAGACATCAGCAGTCCAAGGCTGGTGCAACTATCTGAGGACATTGTCAAAGATCTAGCTTCTAGCCCTCATCCATAGCATGAGGCTTTTATCCTTATGACCTCAAAATGGTTGCTCTACCTCCAGGCATTGCATTTTCATGCCAGGGAGGAAGAATGGAAAGCGGGGACGAAAATGGATATACCATATGAGTCTGTCTACCACCATTACCACCATAATCAATTTCTTTGTTAGGAAAACAAAAGAGTTGCCTGGGAACTCTTCCCAACAGACTTCTGTTTACATTTCACTGACCAAAACTATGTTCCCTGACCATTCCTAACTACATGGGAGTCTGAGAACGCATTTTTAGCTGGGCATATTGCTTCCCTGACCAATGTTAGTAAGGGTACTGTGACTTCAGGAAAAGCTCAGTAAAAATAAAAAGAATAAATTTAAAGAAAAATATCAAATATGTAATACTGCTGGTACCAAGTTTGAAAAACTTCCCCCCTTTTTGCCCTCATTCCTCTGCTTTATTATTCAGAATTATGTTTTTGATTTTGACTCTTTCTTTTCCTTCTGGCTATCATACATCGAACTCCTTGAGGCCAAGGCTGTGCTTTTTTCAACACTGTGTCTCAAACACCTGACACCGTGCCTGGCACTGAGCAGGTGGAACCAAGAATACTATCATATTGTTTATTTATTATTCATTATTTTCAGCAAGATGGCAGCCAAGTCTTAAGGCTTTCTTAAAATAAGAATGAATCAAAAATATTGTTTTGAGTGAAAGAAGGCTTACACCTTACACAAAAGATTGCATACCACATGATTCTGTCTATATGGATAGAATAAGCTAGACTAACCTACTGAGAAAAAAAGGACAGTGGTGCCCTCTTGGGAGAGGAGTGGGAAGTATCTACTGGCAAAGGGCATGAGGGAACTTCCTGGGTTTTGCTGATGCTCTGTACTGTGACAGAGTTTTGGGTTACGTGGTTTATAGATTTACCAAAACTCATGCAATGACATATGAAAGATTTGTTCATTTCGCTGTATTTCAATTTCACCTAAAAAAAGGAAAACAAATATTGAACTGTAGCTGATACACAAGAGGAAGTGTGTGAGGATGAAGTGTATGGTGTCTCCAACTCATTTTGAAATGCAAAAAGGAGACTAAAAGATGGATCGATAGATGGGCAGAAGGATGGAGAGCTTCATAGCCACATAGTAATACAACATAATTAACATTATAACATAAAGTTAATTGTAGAGTGCAGGAGGTGGTGGGTACATGGGTGTTCACAGCGCTTTATACTTTTCTGTATGTTTGGAATTTTTCATAATAAAATATTGGAGAAAAGACCAAAAACAAACCCAACAACAACAAAGTAAGATTGAAGAAGCGGCTGTATTAGTTTGCTAGGGCTGCCATAACAAAGTACCACAAACTGAGTGGCTTTTAAACAACAGAAATGTATTGTCTCACAGTTCTAGAGGCCAGAAATCTGAGATCAAAGTGTTGGCAGGTTTGGTTCCCTCTGAGGGCTGTGAGGGAGAATCTGTTCCAGGCCTCTTCCCTGGCTTCTGGTGGTGAGCTGGCAATCGTTGGTGTTCCTTGGCTTATAGAAGCATCACCGCATCTCCGTCTTCATCTTCACTTGGCCTTCTCCTTGTGTGCATTTATCTTTGTGTCCAAATTGCCCCTTTTTATAAGGACACCAGTAATGTTGGATTAGGGCTTATGTTAATGACCTCATCTTGATTACCTCTGTAACGGCCCTGTCTCCAAACACAGTCATATTCTGAGGTCCTGGGGGTTAGGGTTTCAAGATATCTTTTCTCGGAGGACACAATGTAACCCATAAGAGGTACATTTGCAGCCTGAACTCAATTTAGGTAAAAAGGGACTATAAGGACCCGTTATGTGATTAGCTTTGTTTTTGGCAAAAGCTTGTCTCAAAGTCTCCTGCCTGTACAATCCCCATTTTGATAGGTTTAAGAAGTACTCTGAGGGTGCTTTTATACAGAGAAGGGTGATGACTGTCATTGAGACTTCTCCTGAGGCTCTTCTCTGTGTCCAGCATGGTGCTAGACACTTTGCGTGCAGAGAACTAGTCAGGGTTATCATCAGCAAGCAGTAGACACCCATTCAGGCTGATTTAAACAGATGAGGAATTAATGAAAGGATGTGGACTAGCCACAGAAGTGCCTGGAAGCAGAAGTGGCCTCAGAAGGGAAGGGACAAAGGGCACCAGGCACCAACAAGCACAGCCAAAGCCACACCCCAGAGCTGGCCTGGGGAAGACTACCCTGTGCCAACCACAGACCCTGGCATTGCTGGCTGTTCCTTCTGCCCCTGCCCTTGGGAGCTGAAGGTGGCTGCTGTTATTGAGGCCCCAGAAAATATCGCCCCTCCCTGATCCTGGTTTCTTCCTACTTCAGCTCCCAGTTCAAAGTCTGTGACCGGAGCACTTGATTGGCTGAGCCCAGGTCCTGTGACCTCTGACATAGGACACCCCCACTGCCAGGGAGCCTGGGAGAGCAAAGACCAGGCTTCCAACTTCAAAGGAGGGATGAAGGTTCTGTCTTACCACCTTCCATGACTGATGCAGGCAGGGAGTCCCAAAATGTAGAGAAGGACTCCAGATACCAGGTGACAAAAGAAATGACAAATGCCTACTATATAAATTTTTATTTAACCCTCATAGTGTTTCAGTGAAGTAGGCATCATCATGACACCCATCTTATAGCCAAGAAAACTGAAGCTAATAGCAGTTAAGTTACCTGTTCTGGGTCAAACAGTGCAACAGTTCTAACCCGGTTTGCAACCTAGGCAGTCTGACAGCAGTCCATACATTTTCCATGACATCACCCAAAGCTGCCACACTGCACAACTCTGAGGGAAAAAGGGGACGCTCACATTGATGCTAGAGTTGTGCAACTTGGCAACCCCAATCCATCTCCCAAACCTAGGGGCCTGAATGTTTTTGTTCATCAACCTGACATTATAAGGTCAAAATACCTTGCAATTAAAGCAGGAAGTGTGTTATATACTCAAATAGTCACCATATTCAAAGTATTGCCTGACTCAGCCTTTGTGGATGGGGTTAGGTGCGTTCAGATAAACAGAAAAACCCATATACATTATTTTCCTATTGTTTTGTATATCTTCTTACTGTGTGAAATAGGATCCTAAGGCTTAGTGGTTGAATATAGCAACCACTTTATCATATGAGATGATTTTCTGGGTTAGAGACTTAGGCAGGGCTTAGCTGGGTGATTCTTCTGTTCTGCGTGATATTGACAGAGATCACTTGGGAGTATTCAGCTAGTGAGTGGGTTGGTCCAGAGGGTCCATTCCCATGTCTGGTACCTTGCTAGGGATGTCTGGAAGGCTGGGCTCTGCTGGGGTCCCCAACTGAAGCTGTAACATGTGGTTTCTCCAGCATGGTGACAGTCACAAGCCTATGCAGATTCAAGTGACAGAGAGACCCCACCTCTAAATGGCAAGCTGTCAAAGAGTTTGCAGTCATGTTTTAAAACCACCGCTTCCATCTAGAGAGGTGTTATTTGCCACCTAGCCTGTCCCTGTAAGCGGGGAAAAGAAGAAACATGTTTCTCATCTCCATATCAACAAAGAGATAAAATGAAATCAGTGAACACATTACTCTGTAACCTCCTTTGACCTCAGGCAGCTAGGGCTTCTTGGCCCCAAAATGGAGGAGGACAGCCAGCAGACACCAGATCATCTCACTGGACAATTGCTACAACTGACTGTCCCTCTCAAGCCCCATCCTAGTCCCTGACCTTGTGACTTTGAGGGCCCCACTCACCCTTTCACACTGTTCCTCCTATCCCTGCTCAGCCCAAGGCTCCCACCTTAGGGCTGAACAAACTATCTTATTTGGGGACAATGGAAGCCTTTGTCATCTTTTCCTTCCTCCTGTGGGCCACTGTCTGTATGAGAATCCAGATTACCCTTGCGGGCTGCGCTGGCGATTACCTCTGAGAATCTCTTCATACCAACCTCTCCTGGAAGTAAATCAGGGCTGCACAAAGGGAAGAATGTTATCACAGTAAACCAGGACGAGCCTGGCTTGGCTCGGTTGCAGAAAACACACTTCACTCATGCAGAACACGCCAAATTGAAAAGATCGTGGGTTAATCAAATCCTTTTCTCCTCTGTTTTTATCAAACTCAAGAGGGGCTGGCCTATTAATTAGAAACGTTTTTTCATGTAAAACACGAGCACTTTGGAGATAAGGAGGGAAGACCCTTGATTCTACAGTCACAATGATGTTTCAGTTATTTCATTACAAGGCACCACATTCATCGCTGGCCCCATGGACACAGCACAGACCTCCCATCACTCTCTTGGAAAAACTCCCTGAGATTCAGAAAGTTTCCCTGCCAGCAGACAAGGGCAAGAGAGTTTCTTTTACTGGAGTCCATACGCACTGAAGATCTCACGTTTCTATATAATGCTAATAGGAAAACTTAGCAGGCTTTTATTCTGTGCTGTCAGATAAAGTAACTGCCAGCCTTGTGTGGCTATTTAAATTTAAATTAATTAAAATGAAAAATACAGTTTTTCAGTTCCTCTAGCTACATTTTAAGCATTCAATGGCAACATTGTAGCTGGTGGCTTCTATACTGGACAGCACAGATATAGAACACTTACATCATCCCAGCAAATTCTATTGGACTTCTCTCAATAAGCTCACAAAACCTCCTATTTGTCATTTGACAAAAATAAGAACAAAATCAGAATGGCTCAATATGATCCATCTCCTCTACTGGAAAAAGGAAAAAAAACCTGCTATATTTCTGTAGTGACATTTGGTGTTCTATGCCTGGCATCCATTTCCCTTCTTTTGACAAAAGCACCCTGATTTTCTTCTGAGAGTCACCCCTCTTCTACTGTCTATACCTCTGGTTCAGTTGGGCCACTCCACTGCCCAGCCCCAGGTGCAGGCCCAGGACCTATGCCTGACCTATGCCTATGCCTGACCAATCAGACTGTTCCTCTCCCTGGGCCATGGTGATTGGTTCAGCAAAGTTGCCCTATAGAAGTGAGTGGATTTTTGTTGGGAAGAGGTGCCCTCTTCCTGCTGGGCTTGTCAAAGTGGTAGGACACAAGTCAGGAGCCACAGGGGGCCATCATACCTTCCTCTGGAGAGAGTTGGCCTGTCAGTGACTCCATGACTCTATTGCAGAAGAAAGTGGAGCAGGGGAGTGGGGAAGAAAGAGTCCTGGCAACACTGTAGGCCTCTGGCGGTAGCTGTGTTTCATGACAGATCTATCCCTGAACATCCCAGTCACACGAGCCATTAAATACCCCCGTGCTTAGGCCTGTTTGAATTGGGTTTGTGTCACTTATAATCAAAAGAGTTCTGAGTATACTGAGAATAGCGATCCATTTGCAAAGGAAAAAGAGGTGATTTTTTTTCTCTTCTGACACATTGTTGTTCTCAAACCATTAAGCTCCACTTCATGTGATAGAAGGTTATCAGTTCAGATGGGTCCCTCTGCTCCTGTCTGGCTTCCCATGATTAGATCAAGGAGCCATCTGACCCAGGGGAGCCCGTTCCATAGTGGGGGCTCCACCTACCAGCTTCTCTCTTTCGCAAGACTTTGGATAAATTTGAAATAAAGACCGATTGAGTCGATAGCAGAGTCCTGTCAGTGGGGCTGTTAGACTGGGGGTCCATATGCTTTGGCTGCTGAGAACCCTGAAGTTGCTCTGTTCTCACCCTTCCCAAGGTCTGTGTCCTCTCTATAAACCACCTTGAACTTGAGGTGGTTCAAGTAAGCATATGTTCCTCACAACAAATGTGCCTGGTTCGTAGAGTATTAAAAGCCTGACACATGTTTTATTTGGCCAACCACTTCTAGGAATTTATTTCCAGAGAATAATTAAAGTATAAGTTCAAAGATTTGGTTATGATAATATTTAATATAGTCCTCTTTATCCTAGTAAGATGTTGGGGAGAACCTCTATGTGATAGTAGAGGCTCAGTTAAATACATTCTGTGACACAGTGTTAGGCATTCAGTAATACCTGCTGAGTAAATGAATGAAATGTTAAATGACCATAAAATTATGTTAGAGAAATATATTTACTAATATAGAGTATAGTTGTGATACATTAAATGAAAAAATGTTGAGAAATGGTATACTCTGTATGATCTCATTTAAAAAAGGAATCACCATATATTTGCATATGCATACAAGAAAATTTGGAAGAATCATTAGTACCCAGGTGTTAATAGTCATAGCTTCTTAGTAGGTACAACTGCACTTTTTTTTTTCAACATTTTCTTCTTTTTGCTTGTTTGCTTATATTTCATGTTAATTTTTGGTAATGAACATTGCTCTTTTCATAAGGTATTACGAGCTTCCACCTCCCTTCTATAAAATAGAAAAAAAATTGTGATTTCCCCCATAGCCCCAGTACTTTTTTTGGAGAAAGATGAGCAATTTGAATTATTTCAAACATTTGGAGCATCTTCTTTGCTGGTGCATAAGTGGAATCTTTTTGCAATGGTTGGAAGAGTGTTCCAGACAGAGGGAACAGCAAGTGCAAAGGCTCAGAGGCAGAGTGGGCTTGGCTTCTCCTAGGAATTTCCCATCCTTGAGTGGTGAGATCACAGGAGGGAAGAGAGAATGGCCAAATGTGAAGCTGGATAGGTAAGCACAACCCAGTCATGAAGGGCCTTGTGGATCATTTGAAGAGTTTCAACTTGACCTTCAAGGCAATAGGAAGTCATTGAAAGGGTTTAAACTGGGAAATGAAATGCTACAGTATTTTTAAAAAGATCATCTTTGAGAGTTAACAAAATGAGATATTATTAGCCATAATGGCTAGGGAAATTGCTTTTTAAAAAACCCTGCAGGCACAGTTTTTAACTTGACAGTGTTTCACAGACATTCTGGAGTTGTTTTTTTTCTTTTAATTCATTATGCTGACACTAACTATCAAACCCCGTTCCCTGGAGCTCAGCTGTGTTGTAGCTGAAAACTTGCTCAGTGTGTTTACTCCACACAGTACCCAATTTTCCAAATCTCTGCAAATTTGCCCTTAACAGTAAAATACTGGGTACAGAGCATCTTCCCACTCCACCCAAATTATCCCCCTTGGTGTGTGCTAACAGTCTGATGCTATGATTGTTGTTATGATGGAAGAGATTGGAGCCATGTCTTTGTAAGTCTTTCTGGAGGAACCTGTGGGAGGTTTCTGCTTTAACCTTGTTGATATCACAGATTAGGATCATTGGGCAATTCATTCACCCTCTAACAGTCAGGTGAGACTGGATTATGCTACAGTAAGAAACATCGCCTAAATTGCCATGGCTTACAAATACACAGGCTTATTTTCTTTCCCAGGTTACATATCAATCATGGGTAGGTTGAGGCTCTGTCCAGTGACATCTTCTTGTTGGGATCTGGGCCAACGGAGTGGCCTCTGTCTGGGACATCATGGTCTTGTGGCAGAAGGAAAAGAGAACATGGCAAACCACATGTTGGCTCTTAAATCTTCTTCTGAGAAGAAAACTGAAGTCATCATTTTCTGACCCTTCACTCTGCCTCTGTTGGCTGCCTTTTAAGCATTCTTTTTTTTTTAATTTTAATTTTAATTTTTTTTATTTCAGCATATTATGGGGGTACAAATGTTAAAGTTACGTACATTGCCCTTGCTCCCCTCCCCCTCCAGTCAGAGCCTCAAGCCTGACCATCCCCCAGACGGTGCACATCGCACTCATTATGTATGTATATACCCATCCCCTCCTCCACCCTCCAGTCTGCCCGACACCCGATAAATGTTGCTCCTATGTGTCCATTTAGGTGTTGATCAGCTAATACCAATTTGCTGGTGAGTACATGTGGTTAAGCATTCTTAATAATATCCTGAATAGGCCAGGGCGCCGTGGCTCACGCCTGTAATTCTAGCACTCTGGGAGGCCGAGGCGGGCGGATCGCTCAAGGTCAGGAGTTCGAGACCAGCCTGAGCAAGAGCAAGACCCTGTCCCTACTAAAAATAGAAAGAAAGTAATTGGACAACTAAAAAAATAAATAAATAAAATAAATTAGCCGAGCATGGTGGTGCATGCCTGTAGTCCCAGCTAATTGGGAGGCTGAGGCAGAAGGATCGCTTGAGCCCAGGAGTTTGAGGTTGCTGTGAGCTAGGCTGATGCCATGGCACTCTAGCCTGGGCAACACAGTGAGACTCTGTCTCAAAAAAAATTAAATAAATAAATAAAATATCCTGAATAATTATAGTGATAATGAAAATAATTATACTGTCTCATTCACTGAGGACCTGCTGTGTCCCAGACATTATGACAGTTCCTCATGTGCCTCATCTTATTCAATCCTGTGCAACAGGTGTTTTTAATATCAAGAAGATAGAACCTTGCGAATTTTGCAGAGCTTCCATCTTCTTGTGTTTGAAATGTCGACAATAAGGTTAAGAGACTTGCCTAAAGTCAACAGCTAGTACGTGGGGAGAGCTGAGATTCAAGGCCAGGCAGTATCAGTCTAGAGCCTGTGCCCCCAACCATCACGTCTTTGCTTTCTCCATCAATTCCTCTCTCCCCCTTGCTCTCTATACCCATTGGTCACAGTATTTTGGCATCTAATACCTCCTCTCTAGTTCTACAGCTATCTCAAGCCTTATTACCTTGTGCTTAGACCATTGCAGTATCCTCTTGCCTGGTTGTACAGCCTTCAGGCGTTACCTTATCTTGGACACACTGCCATATTTCTCTTTGGGAAGCATGGGCTTGATCATGCTCCTCTTGTGCTCAAGAAACTCTCATGGCTTCCCAATGTCTACCAAAACAAACTGTGGCTTGGCATCCAAGCCGTCCATGATCTGGCCCCAGCCTGGTGGAACCCCAATTCGTTCTTCCAATGCTCTCGTTACGTCGGACTCACTGTGCCGAGATCACTCTTTACACACTTGCCTTCATCCTTAGAGATTCTCACACCCCTCTCCAAATTCCCATCAGAACTCGCCCTTATTGTTACTTGAGTATGCACCTTAGCTTCCCTTCTACATCGTGAGTTCTAACGAACAGTACCATAACAGTGGGAGAGCAACGCATAAAAGTAACGTAACCATGCTCCTCAAAAATAAGTTGACAGAAGCAAAGAACAGCACTTTTCTGGTAACAAAGCAAAGCCAATAGTACAGAGGACAGCAGAAAATAGAGAAATTTTAGCACTAACTTGCATATGCATGTGTGGAAAGAAACTAGCTTGCATGTATATTTTTAAATTAAGGTGTAGCATGTATAAAGAGCATATTTCCTGCAGTGTTCAATTCAGTGGATGTTGACAAGTGTATACACCTACCTGACCGCTGCTCGGATCAAGAGAGAGAGCATGTCCAGCACCCCGGAAGGTTTTCTCACGTCCCTTGCCCATCAATACCCACCCCACTTCCCTAGAGGGAATCATAATTTTGACCTTGATTTCTTTTGCGTGTTCCTACCCTTCACATAAATGAATTCATACAATGTCTGGCTTCTTTCGCTCAACATAATGTCTGTCTCACATAGTTTTGATTACAGCATAAAGCATAAGATAATTTGCACAGACTTAACAGAAAAACAGTTATTATTAAAATGATTTTCATAAAGAAAGAATGTGGCAGACCCAAACAAGCCTAGGACATTTAAGTTCTCCCCAGAGCATGATGGTGCAGAGATGGAAGGAACCAGAAATTTGGGCTTAATTTAATCCCAGGGCAAACAGCACCTTAAGACTTTTTCAAAGGAGGTTAAGGGTAGGAACCAGGTAGAGGACGAGAAGCGATGAAGGAAGGAAGGGCTTGTGGTTTTTTGTGAAAGTAAAAATCCAAGCATGGCCCAAGGTCCTGGGCTCCTTCCTCCACCAGAGCCCCCAACTCGTGTGGCTTCAGCAGAGGAATAAACTGTGGTCTGTGGCTGGAGTCAGGGCTGAGCTCTGGGGCACAGACGGGCTGGCTTTTGCAAAGGAGCTGGCCTCTGAAGCGAGCGTCTGACCCTGGCACGCCAGAGCTTGTGGAGTTGTTCCAGGCCGTCACAAAGCCTTGTCTCCACGCCTGCTCACCAGCTCTTTCTTGAAAATAATGACAGTATTTCAGAGTTGAAATTACAGAGGAGGCACAAAGTTCAAGGATCAGGTTAGTTTTCCAGCTAATTTCACGTGATTGTGTCTGGAGGGTAATCACTGTTGGCCTCACAGAAATTCACTGTACGCCTTTGCGGTGCAGCCCTGTCTCTGTAGATGGGGACGTGGGGAGGGGAGACAGATGGGCCAACACCCCGATGGGCAAGTGTGTCACACTCAGGACCTGTCCCAGGAATGTGCACACAGTAGGTGCTTACTAAGAGCTTGCTGCGTGGAAGAGAGAGAAAGGGAGAGGGAGAAATAGACAGAAGGGAGGAGGGAAGTCAGGTGCGAAGGGAGAGAAAATGGAGGGACGGACACAAAGCAGGAGTGAGGCAGAGGGAGGTGTCCCCTCTCCAGGGCGAGGGGCTATAGACCCAAGTGCCCAGTGGCAGGGCCCACCTCCACCCTCAGACACACAGACCTCTGCTACCCCCGATAGGGCCAGCATCCCTGTCAGCTTCCTATGAGGAAGCTTCCAGAATGAAGAAGTTGGCCTGATTCAAACTGCTTTGAGACTTGGGACAGTTACTCTGCTCTTTGATCCTTTGTTTTCTCATCTGTCAAGTGGACATCTGGGGTCTGGGCCCCATGTAATCTACTGACAATACCTGCTGGCCCCTAAAGGCAGCGGGGGCTTGTGAACCCTGGTGTAGAAGCTTCACTATGTCCTTGTTCTCTGCTGAATGACAAGGTGTCATTTCTGTGCTCCATGAAGATGTGTGTCTGATTCCTGATGGTGCCTTGGGACACACGAGAGTAGTAGAGGCAATTCTACAGATTCTACGGCAGAAAGTTTTCAGCCCCCATTCATGCTTTATATGATCATCACCAAGTATTGGGCAGCTTTGTTCTTCTTGGAAACATTGCCCTGAAACAGAGAATACTCAGTTCATTGGCTTTCCAATTAAGGCATCCTTTAATTTGGATTCCCTTTTTGGGAATGTATCTTCAAGTAGCTTTTTCAAAAGATCACGTGAGTATTACATTCTCTGAGCTCTTAACTATAATGTCTGAGAATGTTTCTTAGTGCTTTCATACATGAGCAATAATCTAAGTATAAAATTATGGAGGCACATACTTTTGCTGCATAATTCTGAGGATGAGTACATCAGTGTGTATGGAAGCTTCTTTCCAAGATGGCCACCAACCATTCCTTCTTTCTCTGTATACACAAGCCTGTCCCTGATTGAGAAGTAGAATCTCTTTTTTCACTCCCTTAATTTTACCAGTAGAGTGAAATGGAAATGAGTATATGACCTCTGAATCTAGGTCATAAGAAGCCTTGAAGCTTACTTCAGGACCTTTTAGAACAATAGCCCTGGTGGAAGCCAGCCAACATATAAGAAGTCCAATAACCTTGATTGAGACGACCATGTTGTGAGGAAGCTCAAGCTGCCTCATAGAGAGGTCATGTGAAGAGACAGAGATGCCCAGCCAGTCCCCAGATGTTCCAGCCATCCTAGCCCAGGTGTCAGACATGCTAGAGAAGAAGCCTTCACATGATCTGATCCCCTCCACCAACTGACTGCAACTGCATGAGTGACCCTGAGCAGGGTCACCCAGCTGCACCCAGTGCACCCACAGAACCATGAGAGAGAATAATAAATTGGTGGGGTTTGTTACAAAGCAAAAGATAATGAGAAAAAAGTGTGCCTCTTCTCATTAATATTGCCTGAATTGTGATCAGTTCCTTTTCCTGTATACTTAGGCTATTTTTTTCTGGCCCACAATGCTCTCAGTAGTTTTTTTCCATGCTTGCTGTTTTGTTTTAGTTCTTCTTTTTCCTTGTGAGTACCCATTTTCCTTAAGCTGGTAACATCCCTCATAAGTAATGTTTCTATCAACAATGTTTACCATTTGTCCTTCTCAATTCTACAAGAGCTTCTCAAGTTTGTCTTCCACATTTCTGATCTTGATTTTCTACGAGGTTAGTTCTGCACTTTAACCACCTCCACTGGGGATTTAGATTCTGTCATTGCATCTTTAATTTTCCCTTTGTTTTTTAAATCTCTGTCTATACTGTTCTTAGAAATTTTTGTTCCTATTTTATTGAAGTTATGCTTTTTAAAAACATTCTATTTAGTACACAAAAAAAATTTTCATTTTTTACTTGAGACACATAGCAAAAAGAAATGGGGTTTTTTTTTTGAGACAGAGTCTTGTTCTGTTGCCCCAGCTAGAATGCAATGGTGCCTTCATAGCTCACTGCAACGTCAAACTCCTGGGTTCAAGCAGTCCTCCTGCCTCAGCCTCCCTAGTAGCTGGGACTACGGGTGTGCACCACCACACCCAACTAATTTTTCTATTTTTAGCAGAGACGGGGTCTTGCTCTTGCTCAGGTTGGTCTCAAATCCCTGAGCTCAAGCAATTCTCCCATCTTGGCCTCCCAGAGTGCTAGGATTACAGGTGTGAGTCACTGTGCCCAGCCTGTAGCAAATTTTTTTTTAGAGGTCAATTCTTCCTTTTAGGAAGACATTTCCTTTCCCTCATTATGTAGTTATTTTTTCATGCTCTTTTTTGATTGACTTTTGTTTATTCATCTTTGCATAAGCTGGTTATTATCCAGATTTTGTGTTTGCCAATAGGCAGTGTGTGCGAATTGTCCTCTACCTCTCACTGTACCGACAGTGTGGTCAGCCTCTCCCCTTCCCCGCCACTCCATGATCTAAGCCTGGAGCGAGAAGGCTGGCTGGTTTGCATGGCAACTAGAGCCAGGGTCAACCAGGCCTTCGTGTATTACCCCACGTTGAGCTGAGGAGGGGTCCTCTTCCCTCCCATTGCGGAATTGGCTCCTTCACGTAATGACCTGGAAACGGTACATTAAAAACTGCAGTCGCCGGTGTGCACTCTGTCTCAGCGTCTTCCCTGGCCTGTAGCACTCCTGAGAGCTCTTCCTCTTAGAATACAAAATGCCGTTGACGTCTTCCCTTTATTCCAACTCCTCTGACCTATTGTCTTCTGGAAACTTCCATCTCTAAATGGTAGATCTATGGCCAGTAAGAAAAGAGTACTTTGCCTACACACCCCTCTCTGCTCCCTCCACGTAGTAGAGAAAACTTCCTCCCTTCCCCCCCCAGTTGTCTGGTTGGCACAGACTCGGGGCTCAGAGACTGGGTTGCAAGCGCGGAAGGGGTTGAGTATTTTCCCACCTCCTTTTGGCCTGGAGGAGTGCCCTGTTACAGGAAATAAAACTTGAATAGTCTCCTGACTGTTTATCTCAACCCAGCTCTGTCTGCTGTGTATTTATGGAAATTCCTCCCAGATTCTGGCAATAGACACTTGTCAGTCCCGCGTGTCTGCACTGAGTTTTCAATTCTTTCTGCCTTCTTAGATATTTTAGTGGAAAGCTGGGACAATACATCTCCGGCTGCGACTCGGGTGCCAGTTTAATTCGACTATCCGCAACCTCTTCCTTTTATAGCTTCACCTCCTTTTTCACTCATTCACTCAATCAACAAACATTTATGGAGCATCCAAAGTGTACTGAGTATGATACCAAGCACTGGCAGTGAGAAGGGGAATCAGAGCTTGTCCTTGTCCTTGGGAGGGGCTATAACCTGGAGCAAGCAGATTCAAAACTATAGTATGAGAGTAGTGTGTGATTCTGAGACCTGTGTGAACCAGAGAGGTTAGGTGACTTGTGCAAGGCTGCACAGTAAATTGGAGTAAGATCCAGAGAAAAGGCCAGTTCTTCCCTATGTGCCTCCCGACCCTGTACTTTCCATCTTCCTGACTTCCTTCTCTAGCTATCCTGTTCCCGGGATAACTCACAGCCTTTGCTCACTTCCTCGCATGTATTTGCATGCAGAGTCGGATCTTCTCCCCCGTTTTCACCCAGCTCCTGGTCCTTCTCACCCTAGAGCCCTTTCCACTCTATAGACACCTTGTACCACAAACTAGAGAGGTGTCTGGAGGTCCCTGCTGCCCTCTTCTTCAGTTGGTGGCCTCTGACTTAGAGCACATGGGCTACTTTGCTTTTCTCCTTGGACCATGGAGTCCTTGGAGCACATGGGGTGAAGCC
Source organism: Lepilemur ruficaudatus (assembly GCA_963574885.1). Taxonomy (NCBI): domain Eukaryota; kingdom Metazoa; phylum Chordata; class Mammalia; order Primates; family Lepilemuridae; genus Lepilemur; species Lepilemur ruficaudatus. The sequence goes on along the minus strand of CAUYRT010044824.1, from coordinate 129,694 downwards.
TGTGGCCTTGAGATTCAGAGAATATGACCCAAAGCCCTACTGGACTCTTTGCTGTGTGCCCTTGGCCAAGTTGCTTGCTGTCTCTGAACCTCATGTCTTCATCTATAAAATGGGAATAACAGTGTTCTCCCTATTGGTATGTTTAAATGAGCTTATTTAAGCATGCATTTAGCATGGTGCTTGCCATATAGTAAATGCTCAATAAATGATGCCTGCTATTATTATTGCTGTTTATTATTGCTAATATTCTCCCTGTTAGATTGTGTCCTCAAGGACAGGGACTATGTCTTTTTGAGGCTGCCTCCCCATCACCAGCACATGTAAGTTGTTGATAAGTGTTCTTCTAGTGTTTAGACAGTCACATTTAAGCCCAGTTAAGACGATCAGGCTGCACCCTCAATTTTAAGAAGGTAAACTTGAGGCCAGGCACGGTGGCCCATGGCGTTATCCTAGCACTTAGGGAGGCCGAGGCGGGAGGATCGCCCAAGGTCAGGAGTTCAAAACCAGCCTGAGCAAGAGTGAGACCCTGTCTCTACTAAAAATAGAAAGAAATTAATTGACCAACTAAAAATATATAGAAAAAATTAACTGGGCATTGTGGCACATGCCTGTAGTCCCAGCTACTTGAGAGGCCGAGGCAGAAAGATTGCTTAAGCCCAGGAGTTTGAGGTTGCTGTGAGCTAGGCTGACGCCACGGCACTCTAGCCCGGTCAACAGAGTGAGACTCTGTCTCAGGAAAAAAAAAAAAAGAAGATAAACTTGAAAAGGAAATTGTAACTCAGTGATTCCAAAGTAAAATCCCTGGAACCCCAATTCTTTAGATTGTTCTGGGGGGAAAATGGTCCCATGTACAAATCAATTTGGGAAACACTGAATCCTCTGTCCCTTTATGGGAAAGTCAAATGAGCCATAGGATGTTAAAGGCTCTGACAATTCCTGCATGAAATAAACCTGTGGAACTTTGTTGATCCCCTTGTTGCCCATACTTAATTGCCCAAGGACCTCTGTTCTCATGGAACATCTCTGATCAACCCACTAACTTTGTGTTCTAGAGGACACACCTGAAGAGACCTTGGTGCACACCATTCCTGAATCCCATCCTGTAACTGCCACTCTGGTGGAATATACCACCAATCTGATTGGCTTCCAGAATACCTGACAGGGGCTAGGTGCACAGTCACCATATCTGCCATGGGAACTGCTACCAAAAGCTGCCGACACCCCTCATGAGGCCAGAAGCCAGGGGGGAAGCCAACAGTACAGTGACTTCTTTTTAAACAACAGATCAGTCATGAGTGTATATATATTTTTAAATCCTCGGTTTATTGTACAAACAACAATGTATAATTGGTTTTCTATAAGAACAGAAGAGAGTTCTTAGGTTATTTTGAACAATGAAACATTTGCAACTGACCTGAAACCTTGTTCTTGTTATAGTCCCTTGAAAAAAAAATCACACATATTCAGGTTCCTGGCAGGACATCTGTTTTCCTTGTCTGATAAGAAACATAACATGGAAACTATGTATTTATTCTTTGTAATAAATGTTATGGTCAGATGAGATCCGAGGAGCCCTGAGTTCCGTCCAGCATGTGAAGTTGGATCTGGAGAGGGGCTGGTTTCTCCCACCTTCACCTCATCACACCCACGAGAGTCTTCCAGCCCAAACACCCCGCAGTTTACAGCCCGGCCATCTCCTGCCTACCTCTGCCTTTGCCATTGCTGGTCCCCTTGCCTTGAGCACCTTTTCCTTGACCTATAATGATAATAATAGCTGCCATTTGTTGATCACTTACTCTGGGCCAGGCTCTGCTACGAGCTTTACCTGATGTAACTATTACCTGACTTAGTTCTTCTGGAAGCTCTGCGAAGCGGGAATTTATTGTCCCCAGCTGGCAGGTGGGGAAGCTGCGGCGCTGAAGCGGCGTGCCCACGTGTGGCAGTCCTTCTCCTCTCCGCACGGCTCGGCGGTGGCAGGAGCTGCATTTCCCCTCCAGCGTGTCCGGTTTTTGTTTTCATTGAGGTGGAATTCACATAACATAAAATGAACCATTTTCAACACAGTTCGGTGGTGTTTAGTAAGTACGTTCACAGTGCTGGGCAACCACCCCTCTATCTAGTTCCGAAACATTTTTGTCACCCCAAAAGGACACCTTGTACCCCTCAAGCAGTCACTCCCGTTCCCCTTATCCCCAGCCCTGGCCACCTCCATTCTGTTTCCTTCCAGTTGGTTCTGCCTGTGCGGTGTCTGATTCGCTTTCTGGATACCATCTTACTTTCCTTGGGGACTCATCCCTTCCTTGCACAAAAACAGCGCTTGCGTTCCTGGAGGTCAGAGCCAGGTCCTGCTCCCTTCTGCAACCCCGGCCATCAGCATGGGCGCGACCTGTTTTTGTTGAAATAATGTAAGCTTGAAGCTCCGCCTCATTTTTAGTTTTTCTTTAACGTCTATTGAGCTTATTGAGGCCCTACTATGTGCCATAAGGTGACTCCTCAGAATAACCCTAGGAGGAGGCAGGAAAGACGATCCCTATCATACAGAAGGGGAAACTGAGGCTCAGAAAGTTCAAGCCATTTACCCAAGTGTCAGTTTCTCTATACCTTTGTAACTGCTGTTCCCTTGCCTTGAACACCCTTCCACCCCCGGAACCTTCCGCTCCCAATACCTTTGCCATCCCTCCCCTCTCTCTCTGGGGTCTGGGTTTACTCCTGTGTTAAAAAATCAAAAACCCAACATGCAAAGGGAATCCACACCTTTGCCTTCCATGAGGCCACCCAGGCTCCTTCGGACACCCGCTTCTTTGCTCTTGGCTGCGATCCTCTCCACTTCGGGAGCTCCCTGCTAATCGGAAGTCCTGGTCTGCAGTTCGTACGTCTTTGATGAGTAAAAAATGGGAAACGAGTTAGTTATTACTTAATGGATTTGGTTTGGTTGGCAAAAATCTTTCAAACTATAAGCCTCCAAAGTTGGAGCCAGCCCATCAGCAGGTGGCTAGTGACATGGACAGTGACACCCTCACATGGCAGCATACCAGGGAGGGGAGCTGTGGGCAGTGACGTGGCAGGATGGCCAGGACATCATGTCAAAAGGCAAAAGAAAAGTACAGAGGAGTGTGGGAGGCCAAACTCGTGCTTGTGGATAGAGAAGAAATACACACGCCTGTGGATGCAAGTATGTATCCACGGAGAAAGTTCTGCAAGAACATCAGATTTTAACAGAACTGATCTCTGGGTAAGAGGGGAGAATTATGGGAAATTCTTGCTTCCTTTTCCTCACTGCAGATAATTTATTTTAATTACCAAATGATATAGGATTAATGTGAAAACCTTTAAATGTTACAAAAATGTATAAAATCTAGAGAAATATAACCACAATTTGGAGTATATTCTTTCACGTTTCACATAAGCATATAATATGCACATAAGTACTTTTGGCAAGTAAAAACTGGATCGTAAAATTATGTAGCTTGCTCTGTCCATGGAACACTATATCATGGGCATGATACCTGGTCAGTTCATGTGGGTCTACTTCATTCTTTCTTTCTTTCTTTTTTTTTTTTTTGAGACAGAGTCTCACTCTGTTGCCCAGGCTAGAGTGCCGTGGCGCCAGCCTAACTCACAGCAACCTCAAACACCTGGGCTCAGGCGATCCTCCTGCCTCAGCCTCCTGAGTAGCTGGGACTACAGGCATGCACCACCATGCCCAGCTAATTTTCTCTATTTTTTAACTTTTTCGGTTAATTTCTTTCTATTTTTAGAAGAGATGGGGTCTTGCTCTTGCTGAGGCTGGTCTCAAACTCCTGACTTCAAGTGATCCTCTCATGTTGGCCTCCCAGAGTGCTAGGATTACAGTACTTCATTCTTTTTAACTGCTTCATAATATTCCATTGCTTATGTGCTCCAAGTGTATTTAACCAGTCCTCTGTCATAAACACTTAACATTTAGGTTGTCTCCAGTTTTTTGCTGTTATGTATGAACTGTGGTGTAGTGAAAATCCTTAACCATTTATCTTTGCACCAGCTAAATATAAGTAGTTGCAAGATAAATTCCCAGAATTGGAATCGTTGGGCAAAAGGCATACACTTTTAAGATGTGGATGGGTATTGCCAAATTGTCTCCCAAAAAAGTTGTTCAAATTTACCCCCATCATCTGTGTGAATGGGTGTGCCTTCCCACCACATCCTCACCAACAACAGATACTCTCCCACTTTCTAATCTGATAAAGATGAAGCTTATTATGGTTTCAATCTGCCATCTTCGATTGCAAGTACCATTGAATTCTTTCTAGGTTTAGCGGCCAGCTATTTTCTTCTGTGAACGTTTATATGCTTTGCCCACTTTTATTTAAGGGAGAGAGAATTCTGTTTCCTGAAGGCTTTCACTGTCTGTGTTCTGTTGTTTGATTTTCTTACTACAACTAGCCAGTTCAAGTCTACAGTCCCTTATCTGAAACCTTCGGGAAAGATATGTTTCAGAATTCAGAATCTGCTGGGCTTTTGGAAGTGCATCGGGTCCATGTGCCTTATCTACCACTCCCAGAGAGGTCCGGGGCAGCGCCCTGTAATCAAACACATTAACGTTTCTGCAGTGAGAGGTGTAAACATTCCCACAAAGTGGGATGAGTAAGGAATGTAAATAGCCTCATGTCAGTTCAAATCAGGTTTTACCACCAAATGTGTAACTGATAATGACTTTCAGTTTTCAAAGCCTTTTTGGACTTTAGAATTTTGGCATGAATTATGGACTTGCATCACTTTTGTTTACAGAAAAGAAACCCAATAACTTTAAAATTAAATATTAATAAATAATGCCCATGTGTGAAAATTAATGGCAAGTGACAAAATTGGGATTCCTTCCTTTATCTGCAGACTTTGAGAGGATGCAGGCAGGTGGGAGGATGTCTCCGCTTAGCCCCCGGCTCTCAGGGATCCGCCCCATCATGGTCAGCTTTGGCTAACTAGCTTCAGCCCTCTCCCCAGCTCACTTTTTCCTTTTCCAGCCCAGCAGCCCTAAGCCCACCCCCACGCCCATTCCCGATGCCTGCCTCCTGTGCCTTGGGACCCACCTGTGCATCAGGGCCCACCTGTGCATGGGAGCTAGTGAGGACCACCTTCCCGGCAGCCCTTCTCGCCTGGCTGCTGCGAGCCATCCCTTATGCTCCATGCCGGAATGCAGGTGAAATTCAGTCCCATTGAGTACCGCAGCACGAGAGCCTCTCGCCTCCCTGCCGTCCATGAGTATAAGTTAGTGATTTCCACGTGGAGCCTCTGATGCTAATTCCTCCCCCAATATATAAAACCCAGGTGCTTCCAGGAACTGTAAATATGAATCTACTTTAGGCTTTTAGAGCTACTGTGGAATTGAATAATCATAAAAGATACTTCTTCCATGGAGATTTATGCCTTCCTTACACCCCCACCCCCAGTTCCCAACTGATAAAAAACCCATATTTTACCAAAATATATCTCCCATCAGCAGTCCTGGAACACCTCACTAACTGACTATATTTATTGGGAAATGATTCACATTAATTTCAGGCATCATCTTAATATTATATTTATGACAGACTGTGTGAGCGCAGGCGAGGGCCCTGGCGCGCTCCTGGCGTACATTCTCTGTTTCTGCAAATACATATTGTAAACACTGCCTGGAGAGATAGAATCGTAAAACCAAAATAGGTTATCTTTGGAAAATCTGTTAATCCTAATCAAATAAGACAACTGCCTGCCTGATTGAGAAGCTGAGAGGTTTCACCCAAGGTTTGTGTGAGTATTTCTCTTGGAACTTTCTTATTCCAACCTTCCTCCTCCCCTGTTCCCATTCTCAGATGTGATGCAACTTTTTCCTGTTGGGGAGACCCTCATAGTGAATGAGGCTTGGCTTACGAATCCTGCCAAGTGAATAGTTGCTTACCGCGTGGAAGGAGAAACTAAAGGGAGAGAAGGACCCCACGTGGAAAGATAAGACTGAGGCAGGTTTGTTGCATGAATCCGTTTGTGCGGCCTGATGCAGTGAGACGTGGGTACAGACCCGGATAGAGAAACACAAAATGCATGCCCCTCAGACAGGACACGGCCCGAGGCTTGCCAGGGACAATTCCCTGAAGCTGGGAAGGAAAGGCCCGCGGGTTTTTAAGAATAGGGGGATGTAATATTTAGTCTTAAATTGTATTGTGCAGGGGGGTGTAGACAAACACACACACATCATGGCAGCTGTCACGTGCGGTAAAACCACCATCCAACACAACCTTGAGTGGGGGGTGCTCTGGGAAAGAGACAAAGGGCTTTGCTCCACTTTGGGGTTGCTGTCCCCTCTATTCATTCCAGCCTCTGGGAACAGCATCCCTCACCCCATCCCGAGAGCGTAGGCGAAGTTTACCTCAATCCTTGGCTCCAAGGATGGGCATGCAACTCAGCCCTGGCCAATCAGAGCATCTTATCCTCCCAGACACAGTCACAGAGCTTGTCATCCTTCTGGATACGGTGGTTGGTTCTGGGATTGGCACGTACCTAAGGCTGGCTGATGAGAACACCCATTTCCCTGGCCCCAAGGATTGGTACAGGAAAGGGCAGGGCTCAGAGCCCAGCTGAAAAAAGCCACTCCAGGATTTCTGCTGGAACTTTGAGGAAGGAAAGGACAAGCTCTCTTTAGATTGGGATTTTTGAGGGATGGAATATAAGCTTGAGTGCCTGGCAGCCATTTTGCCACCATGAGGGAAGACCTACCCAAGAATAAAGGCTGCAGACAAAAACTGAGCAGAGCAGTAAGGATAGCTAGATTCCTAATGATGATGAAGATAATGGCAATAATACTACTCATAACTCATGTATTGTGCTTACTATTGTCAAACTCTAGAAGCTATACCTATGGAGATTCATGTGTTCCTTCCACCAGCCCTAGGAGCTGAGGACCTTTATTACTTCCATTTCACACATGAGGCAGTGGAGGCACAGAGAGGTCACCCAGTACGTGGTAGAGCCAGACTGGAACTCCAGCAGTCTGGTTCCGTAATCCCTGTTCATAACTACAATGCCTGATTCAACGAACTTTTATGCAGCCCTACTGTGTGTCAGGCTATGTGAGGACATGGAGATACCCAGCCCTGATCCCTGTGTATTAGTTTGCCAGGGCTGCCGTAGCAAAGCAATACACACTGGTGGCTTAAAGAACAGAAATATATTTTCTCATGGCTCTGGAGGCCGAAAGTCCAGGATCAAGGTGCCATCAGGGTTGGTTTCCAGTGCACCTTCTCTTCCTTGCTTGTAGATGATCACCTTCTCGCTATGTCCTTGAATGGCCTCTTTGTGTGTGTGGAGAGAGAAAGAGAGCTCTAATGTCTCTTCGTATAACGACACCAGTCCTATTGGATCTGGGCCCCACCCTTATGACCACATTTGACCTTAATTGTGTCCCTAAAGGCCGTATCTGCAAATACAGTCACACTGGGGGCTATGGCTTCGGCATGTGAACTTGAAGTGTGGGACACAGTTCAGCTGCGAGTGTGGTGGGTGCCCTCGGCCTGACTGTGTCACCTGCTTTGATTTGCAAAGATACTCACACTCACTCATTCCTATCAGGAGAGCAGCTCTGGCCCTACCAGGGCTTCAAAAATGTCAGGGGTATTTTTAGCCTAGAGAATTGGTGCGGCCAGTGATAGATCAGAGAAATGAGACTGCTCTGGGGAGACAAAATGTGAAGCCACAAAAAACATTATTTCAGGAGAGGGGCCGGACTTAGGGCCGCCTGGGAGCTTCAGGGCCATGAAGGGAGAGCAGCCAGGCTGCTGGGTGTCTGGAACTGGGAAGGGGGGTCATACTTGGAGGAGCCTGGAACCTTCCATGTCCACTTCTGGGAGGGTGTGAAGGCCCACCAGAAAGTGCCACCTTAACCCTTCATGTACATGGATATAGGGAAGAACATGGAATTAGGACCTCTAGTCATTCAACAAACCCATGTGCTGTTGTGCCAGAGCCCTACAAACCATCAGTGCTCAAAACATTTTGTGGAGCAAAGAGTACCTATTCCCTGAGTAAGCATCGTGGTGGTTCAGAACCGTACCAGAAGCCAGGAATACAAAGGAGAAATCACAGACCCTGTTTTTCATGTTAGATGTAAAAGGAAAATTGTGGAATTGTATGGTCAGAACTAGTGCGGTTTGGTAGTTTTAGGGGCTATGGTGAATTGTGTTTGTCTCTGTGTAAAAAATTTTACTGTGATAAATTATACATAACATAAAATGTACCATTTTAGTGATTTTAAATGATTTTCATCACCCCCAAAAGAAACCTTGTGATTGCAGCCTTGAGCTCCTCAGCTCAAAAGTGACCCTTCCACCTCAGCCTCCCAAGTAGCTAGGACTACAGGCATGTGCCACCATGCCCGGCTAATTTTTCTATTTTTTGTAGAGACGGGGTCTCCCTCTTGCTCAGGCTGGTCTCAGACTCCTGGGCTCAAGCAGTCCTACTGCCTCAGCCTCCCAAGTAGCTGGGACTACAGGTGTGCACCACCACACCCGGCTCCATGACAACTAATTTCAGTGTATGATCCTGCATTAAATCTTGGATTAGAAAAATAATTGCTATAAAATATAGTATTAGGACCATTGTTGAAATTTGAAGATGGAATCTAGAATCGAGAGTATAGAACTATGTCAACGTTAAGTTCTCTGTGATAATTGTTCAGTATCATAGTATCATAGAAGAGAGTGACCTTGTTCTTAGGAGATACATACTGAGCTGTGTGTGTCAAGGGCGGGGTAGCGACCGCGTTAACTCGCAAACGGTTCAGGGGGCAGGAAATATCTGGAGAGAGGCAGAGAGATGCAGTAAATGTGGCAAAATGTCAACATTTGGCAAATTTGGAAGAATTCAGGGAGTTCCTTATACTTCCTCTTCTTAAAACTTTTCTGTTATAATTTTCTTCCACAATAAAACGTTTTGGAAACTGACCACCCAAGGAGAGCAAGAGCAACTCACGTATCACCAGGAACTCACCCCGCTTTGGGAACTGCTTCTCAGTCGGTGCAACTTCTCCGTCTCTGATCCTTTTTTGTAGTTCTTCTGCTCACAGCTCAGTGATGTCCTTTCGGTAGACTCTGCCTTCTCATTCCCCTCTTAGAGATACATGACCCACATTAGCACATTAAAGACTCTGAAAAGTCCTGCAGCCACAAAAATGTGATGAATATGTTTTTGTTGGGAGAAAGCATTGCAGTTTGTTGAGCCCCTACTGGGTCTCTGGTGTTGTGCTGAGAGCCCAAGGAGATGGATGCTGTCATTATACCCATTTCCCAGATGAGGGAACTGAGGCTCAAAGAAGCAAGTCACTTATCCCTGAGATTTCCAGATAGGAAGCTGCAGAGCTGGGAATATTCTCCCTTAATCAACATGATACACCTGCTTTTGAAGCCACAAAGCAATTAATTACCAGAGGCAATCTAGTGGCTGAGTGCCGGGACTCTGGTTCAAATCACAGCTTTGCCACTTGCTAGCTATGTGATCTGAACAAGCCACTCACTGGTACCATGGAGTTGTGCCAATGAAATGAATCAATAGTACATGGAAAGCAATCAGAGCAGTGTCTGACAGTGCCTGGGAGAAACACAGACTCAGAGAGGTTAAGTGATTTAGCCAAGGTCACACAGGAAGTGGCAGGCACAGGGTTTGAAGCCAGGCCTGGTTGACCCCAGATCCCCAGCTGTGATCTTGTGTCCTGTTAACCCTGAGCACTTCCTGGTCTAGTCCCTGTTTGTCCCCATATCTCAGGCTTCCTTCGAGCTCCCCTTGCCCTGGTCAAGGCCTGCAGCTGGCACCATGATGAAGATGCCATCTTCCTAGTCTGGGAGGGCCTCAGTCAGTCCTCGGGAGGACAGGACATATTTCCTCTGGGCCCTTTGCTGGATCTCTAGCTCAGATCCCACACCCAGCCTTGGTGGGGAAGTCGGGTACACCTGAACTGCCACCAAGGAAACCTTAACTGCTGCTGAAGTCAGCGCATCCACTGGCCAACCCATAGGTTACCAGAATGTTCCTCAGGCTTACCACCTGCCTTCCTTCTAGTGACCTGGGCCACACAAAAGTCATCGTGTGAGATATTTATATATTCAGTGAAAGAGAATAAAGCAACAACAACAAGGAGAACAACAGGGTTAGAATCCATTTCAGCCTAACTGATATTTTCCACAATTGGATACGTTTGACTAAACTAATACATATGTATGGGTACTGGTGCATTTCCATTCAAACCAATGTAAATTACCTTTGACCAATATATTTTCCTGAAAATCAATGCATTTTAACACGAGATAATATTTATGAAATTGAATTTTTTATTGAAGCTAATGCAATTCTATTCCATTTTATGCATTTTTATTAAACTAATGCATTTTAAATTAATCTATTGTATATTAAGTACAACAGACATTGGTACTTACAGTAAAATAATATATGCTCGCTGAAATCAATACAGTTTCAAAACCTGGTGTTTTCCATTTAACTGAAGGATGTCAAGAATACACAGCATGTGGATGTGAAATCCTGTCTTTTTTCAAAATCATTATCACATAAAAGATATTGTGCCTCAGGATATGGCCAGAGGCCTGAGAATTTAGAATTCATTCACGATTATAAAAGCAACTCAATCAAACATCAGTTGACTGACTTTTTGACCAAGTGGACAGGTGATTCTTAATCATGGGATGTGACACAAGTTACTTGTTGATACTAATAATAATACCAATAATAATAATGTCACTACTCATACAGAGGTTTGTAAATTATTTACTTTGGAAAAAATAAGCTAATGTCATGAATCAGTCAGGGTCTTGTCAAGAAAAGATAAAATCCTCCAGCTGGTATTTTGAGAAGAGTTTGATAAAGAGGCTATTCATTAAGATAAAGGCAGAGTTGGAAAAAGCGATGGTGCAGCACCCTGGGTCTAGCATCCATGGGGAGCTGTTCCCATGCAGGCGTTCCTGGGATCTGCAGAGAGCAGCTGGCAGAGAGAGAGGGAAGCTGAGCCTGTGGGCGGAGAAACTCAGGCCCCTTGGCAGTCCCCCCAGGAGGGCACCAGGGACATAAATACCTGACGCCCTCCTCCCTCTGTCTGATCTCCTATTGATGCCTTCCGTGGGCCAAGTCCACCAGGAGCCAGAGGACAAGGGACACTGCTGTTGCCGTCTCGGAAAGCACAGAATAAGCTGGAGAAAGGTGGGGAGGTGTGGGTCTGGACAGGCAAAAGGAAGATACCAGCATGCCCTTTGAGTGCTTTTTACACGCTAAATTCTTTCTTACTTCATTCTCACAACACTTTATGAGGAAAGTACTGCTATTACTCCCATTTCCATGTTGAGGAAATTGAGGCTCAGAGAGATTGAGTGGGAAAGATAGAATTTGAACAGGGGTCCATTCAACTTTGCTGAGGAAGGGGACAGTCTTGAGAAATATCTTTCTCTTTAGTAAAAGAAAACAAGGTTCTTTTTAGCCACATCATAACTCCTTCCTTGCTCCTTGGGACTCTGATGTGAGAACCTGATGTTTGGAGCTGGGGCAGCCATTTTGTGACCATCCAGGGAGACATCACCAACACAGAAGAGAAAGAAGGAAGGAGTTTGGGTCCTTGTTGACATTGCTGAATCCCTAAGCCAAACCCCAAACCTCATACCTCCAGGCTTCCTGCTAATTAACAATAAATACCCTTTTTAAGTCTTTAAGCTGGTTGGCTGAGTTTACTGTTACTTGTAGCTAGAAGCATTCCTGACTGAAACACCATTACATATACATTGCTTGAATCTTTAATAATGAATATGTAGCACCTTTGTGGAAAACACAAAATCAAATAATGATTAATTGTTTAACTGCATTTCTCATCCAACTTCACCAAACTAGTGGGGAGATTTTTTTTTCTTTCAGGACAAAATCCACATGCCCATGATTTTTTAAGGTTGGATTCACAGACCTATTTTGTTGGATTTTTATACAGTGTTTTTATCATGCACGTTTAGACGGCAGGACAGCTCGCGCATAAGCATCTCCTGGTTCCCTCTTGCTGCCGGCCCCTAGCGAGCGCAGCTCTCCCAGAGCACAGCCTGCTGTGGTTCCATTTCCTGTGAGGCTCCCTTAAAAGCCTTCTCCCTCCCTCCTCCTCCAGCTCTGAGCCTATTCAGGGAAACTCGCAGGGTTTCCAGGGCCCTGTGGGGAGCTAATGGCATTTCCCCAGAACTCTCAGTTGACACCAGCATCATTCTTCTTTGAGAAGAGAATTTTGCTCTAAACTTCCATCTTGCTCCTGTCTCTGAATACAGACATATAAAATTCTAGGACCTCACGGGTTTTGGGAAATTGACTCCTCCCAGACTCCCTAATTTCATCAACTCACCCATTGCTTTCACCCTGCTAAGCCTTGGTTTTGTCATCTGGAAAATGGAAGCGATGTGAGGACCTACCTCATAGGACTGTTGTGAGGCAGACAGAGTTAAAACATGTGGAGTGACCAGTGTAGAGGACAGGCTCAATAACTTTAAGCTCTTGTGAATAGCAAAAGTAATACCATTATTGTCTTTGAGAGTCACTAAAAGTCCGTAATGTGTCTCTCCACACCACAGCTGGCCCCCTCAGTAGTGCTGCCTCTGTTGTGAAGAAATCTGGGCATCATAATGCCCAACTTCGGATGTGTGTCTGTTTTCTTAATTCATCCATAGCACTGATTAGCCAAGAGGAGGTAAGGTCTTGGACATCAAAACCAGAAAGACCTGGGTTCAAATCCCAGTTCCACTTCCCAGTTGTGGGATCTTGGGCAAATCACTTTGCCTCTCTGAGGCTTGAGCTGGAGGATTGAGTGAGGTTAGATATGGAAAGCCCTGAGCACAGGGTACTTAAGAGTATCTGCCATCCCTCTTTATAACTGTCATTTTTTTTTCTCTTGCCATGCACAGAAATAAATAGGGAAAGATGAATCCAGAGTTCTGTGGTCTATGTGATATTCTGTCTCCAGAGACAGATGGAGAAAGGAAGAAATTGCAAGGAGGTTATTGGATGAGTTGGAAATTTCTTTTCTTAAATAAAAGTGACCTCAAAGTTACAAAAAAAAAAAAAAAAAAAACAAAAAGGAAAGAATCCATCATTAACATTTTAATACTGCTTCTAGATTCCAAGGTCTTCGTAAGACTCACCTGATGAACCTTAGTACCCTGCACAATGCCTAGCACTTAACATGTACCCAATAAATGTTTGTTGCTCTAAGTGGATCCCTGCATTAGTCAGCCTGGGCTGCCATAACAAAATACCAGAGACAGGGTGGCTTAAACAACCGATATGTGTTTCCTTAAAGTTCTGGAGGATGGAAATCTGAAATCAGGGTGCCAACATGGTCAGGTTCTGGTGAGGGCTCTCTTCCTGTCTTGCAGATGGCCACCTTCTTGATAGGGCCTTACATGGGGTGGGGAGGGTGGGAGAGAGAGAGAGATGTCTCTGGTGTCTCTTCTTGCAAGGACTCTAATGTACCAGCACATTGGGATTAGGGCTTCAACATATGAATTTGGAAGGGGTACAGTTCAGTCCATAGCAGTCCCCTAAAATCTTGTGCTTCAGTTGCAAAGTAAGTAAAACCTCCAGTTGAGAAAACTACATGAGAATTCTTGGCTGAGGAGTGTGGGGAATGAAAAGGAGTTTAGAGCAGGTGTCACAGGGAGCCAGAGGCTCACCCACCCTCTTGGCTACCACCGGCAGGTGGTAAAATGGCCAAGAGTCTAGTAGCTGGGTTCATTGCTTCAGTCCACTGCTGTGAGACCTTGGGCAAGTGTCTCTGGGCCTAAGTTTCTCTGTCAGCAAAATTAGGACCATAGGAAAGAAGTGCTGCTTTTGCCTGCCTGCCATTCCCCTTTCTCGTAAAAGTAGCTTCTTCACCTTCCTTAGACCAGCTTTACCCACTCATTGCTATTCAACCCCAGCTGTAGAACTGGGCATGTGATCTGGGCCCATTCTAGCAGAGTCATGGTGATTGGTTTAGGCATATGACCTAATGTGGACCAGTAAGAATCTTCCACGGGATTTCTGATGGAACTTTTGGGAAGAGGCTGTCTCTTTTCCCTGGGGGTGTGAAGCTGGGAGCATGGCAGTCTGTAGCCAAGTTTGCCATGCTGAGGGGAGAAGTCTATCTGCGAATGAAGACAGCACAGAAGAAATCAAAGCTCAGAGAAGAATGATAAAGTCTAGAGTTCAAGTTGGAGGCTCTTGATCCAGCTATGCCTGAAGCCAATCCACACCATTAAACTTTCTAATGAAGCCAATAAATTATTTTAGGTTTTATGCCAATTTGAGTTGTGTTTCTGTCACTTACAACCAGAAGCATGTGACTAATTCAAATGCGTTGGGTAGAACTAGCTCATGTTTCCCCGCTGTGCCTGTGGTGTCTGGTTTTCTCCGGTTGGAGACGATCTGCGCCATGCTCCCTCGCAATGTTGAAGAGAATTACAACTTGTCTAAATCTTACAACACCCCTGTGAGGTAGCTGAGCAGCTAGTGTTGTCTTGTGTGGTACACGCTGTTGGTTGCCTTCCCAGGATCCTCTTCCCTCTCCCTCCTCCCATTTTGTTTGTTTCTAGCCCCTCCCCACCCAGCCACTTGCCTTAGGGGAAGGTAAGCCCACACCTGCAGGCAGGCTAATCCCTTCCCTCTGCTCAGGTACTGATTCAGGAATGGGCATGTGACCCAATTCTAGCCAAAGAGATGCGAGGAAAACTCTGCTGAGTGGGGCTTCAAAATTAAGAGTCCTAGAGTAGAATGGGGGGTTATTGTTTAATAAATACAGTTTCTGTTTGGGGTAATGAAAAATTTTAGACACAGGTAATTATGATAGTTGCACGACCTTGTGAACATCATTAATGCCGCTGAGTTGTACATTAAACATGGTTAAAATGGGCTGGGTGCAGTGGCTCACACCTGTCACCTCCCCAATTTGAGAGGCCAAGTGGGGAGGATCACTTGAGGTCAGCAGTTGGAAGCTATAGTGAGCTATGATTGAGCCACTGCACTCCAGCCTGGACCACAGAGCAAGACCCTGCCTCAAAAAAAAAAAGTTAAAATGGCAAATTTTATGTTATATGTATTTTATGACAATTCTTAAAAGAAAGGAAGAAAGACAACAGAAAGAAAGAGAATCCAAGTGAAGATTTCAGGCATGGCTGGATCCAGGGTTCTCTCCATCTGTCTGGGTTTATTCTCAGCGGCCAAGATGGTATTTTGCACTTTCAGGTACAGTTTCAGGTATCAGCTAGCCCACTTTAGCAGGAAGAAGTGCCTCTGTGCCAACAGTTTCCTAAAGTCCCAGGTTGAGTCTCATTGGCTTGTCTTGGGGGCATGACCTTGCCACTTAACCAATCACTGGGTCCAAGGGTTGGAATGATTTGATTGGCCAAGCCTGGGTCACATGCCCAGCCCTAGGGACACCCAAACTCCACAGACAGAGAGTAGGGAGGATGGACCTCGGGAGAAAAGCAAGGTGCTTTTGCCAGCTGCCCCTCAGTGGCATTTAAGTGAAATGTTAAATGGCCCAGCCCCAGTTCTCTGCCCGACACTTATGCAGCCTGTGCCGTTCTGTCCTTGCATTCTCTCCAGCAAAGCCCACGTAGGTACAACATACACTCATCATTCCGTCCCTGGGTTTGCATAAAAACCCACGTCCACGAAGTAGCAACTGCAATGTTTTTCAATCACACAGCAAAGATATTTAAAAATATCACCCATATGTGTTTTAAATACAGGCAAATAGCTGGCAAAGCAGCCGGCTTCACACCCGCGTGCCATTCTGAGTTATAATCTTCTCGCTTCCAACTCTCAAAATCACACGTTGAAGGCCAGACGAGCCCAGAACGCTAAGGCTGCGTCTCTACCCGGAATCTTCCCGACCTGCGCAGCCCAGCTTTCTTTCCTGGAGGAGGAAACGTCTGTGATCCTGGGAAGAAAAGTAAGAGTCCTGAGCTTGAGCTGAACCCTTTGCCCTCTACTGAGAATACAGAAATAGAACCAGGAAGTCTTTGGTGACTTCCAATCCAACCTCTTTCATGAAACCATTCTTACTAGTGCAGCCCAACCAGCTCCCTCACTGCCTCCTTCTTGCCTGCCCTAGTGTCATCCCTCTTATTTTAAAATCTTTAAAATCCAACCTAGTTTATAAGTGATCTTACAACTTGAGCCTCTCAACCTTTTCTCACCTTCAAGATTTATACTTTTCCTTTAATATCCAGAATAATACTCTTCTACTATAAGTAACAGATAATTGCAACTCAAATGGGCTAAAAATATAGATTTTCTTTATATTACACAAGAATTGCAGAAGTCGACAAGTCCAGGTTTAGTGTGGTCAGTGGCTGTGTGACATCCACTCTCTCTGTGTGGCCCCTGTGTGGCCTTTACCCTCAGCATGCTTCCCCTCATGGCCCTAGAATGGCTGCCCCAGCACCAGCTATCACATCTAGACACAGAACCATCCACAGTGACCCTTCCCTAGAAGCACCTCAGCAGATCTCCCCTCACATCTCATTGGCTGAAACAAAGTCACATGTCCAGTCCTAGACCAATCACCAGCAAGGATAATGTAAACATCATGATTGATTTAGACTTTAGATCAATCAGGATTTAGCTCTGAGATGGGGGAGAGCATCATTCTCACTCTGCTCTGAGTCATGATGTGGGGTAGGTGGACTTTCCACCCACGTGGAGGCTGTGCTCGCAAGGAATATGGCGGTGTGGCCGTGAGGCCGTGCAGCAGACCCCGTCACGACCCTGCGCCACCCGCTTGCCCTCGCATTTCAGTACATTCCTCTGACTGCCAACGACCAGCACCCACAGGTCGCTGCCAGGGGCTTTGCCCGGCTGCGGGCGCCCGCCCTGCCCCCCCACCCGCACAGCCACCTGCAGAGCCCGGGAGTGGGCGGCCCCTGCGAGCAGCCCTCGGCGGCGACGGATGGCAGCTGGCCTGTAGATACCCAGCTCCCGCACTCCTCGGTGGGACGCGCTGAGGGTGTTTCCCTCCTTGTCTCCCAGGCTTTCCTGGTGGATTAAACTCCAGTTCAGTTACCCATGGTGGCAACTGACTTAGTAAGGCATTTTTTAATGAGCTTTCTTCTCTTCCCTGTCGCACTTGCCCGCTCCTCTCAATGTCTCCTCCCAACAAACTGTGGTCACCACCGCGTAGCGACACTTCAGTCACTGGCGGACTGCATCTGCGGCAGTCAGCCGTGAGAATGCGATGGAGCCGAAGCATTCCTATCCCCTGGCGACATCGCAGCCTTCCGGGCATCGCCTTTCCTACGTTTAGGCACGTTCCGATGCGCAGGTGCTTACCACGGGCTGCGGCTGCCGTCAGTACCCAGTGCAGCGACGCGGCGGGCGGGTTTGCAGCCTGGGAGTGACGGGCCGCGCCGTGCGGCCCGGGTGAGTAGCAGGCGCGGCCAGTTAGGCGTGTGTGAGTGCGCTCCCTGATGTCCACACGACGACGACATTGCCCAACGATGCGTTTCTCCGAGCATACCCCCTTTGTTAAGGGACACGCAGCTGTACTTGCATCGGAGTCCCTATGTTGGCGTCTACTACTGGGGTACTCAAAATAAGACAGCTGGATAGGACGGCCTGCTATGAAATGAAGATATGCAAGGAAGAGGAGGAGGAAGAAGAAAGAGGCAGAAAGAAGAGGAAGAGAGGCCGGGTCGTAGGGAGGGAGAACTTACTCAGAAATTTGGGAAGCTCTTCTAATGTCCTCTGTATAAGCACCTGTCTCTTAGGATCGATGCCGCAGTCCACCAGGCGTATCCCTTGCTCCCTCTAGACCCTTCCTCCAGGGCTCTGGCCTCTCTCTGCTCCCTCTGCCCTGGTGCTGTGTGGACCTGCACCCTTGTCCTGTGCCAGCCATGCCGGGTGCTTTATACCTCACTCAGTCTTTTTCAGCCCCCACTCAGCCTCCCGTGAGGCTGGATTAGGCCTGGAGCCCTTTGCATGCAATTTCAAAATCCCGAAAGCTCTGGAATATGACAGGTTTTACTTTTGAGTTTGTGGCAAATTCATTTGGTTGAAAAATGTGACCAGGACTAGTGCAATGTGTAGATTTTTTAAAAATCCCACACTTAATGTGAATAGTCATATATTTGCTGCAGAAATAGCAATGTGCTTGGTCACAGGCTGCTGCCCAGACCTTGCATATAATATACAATATACAATATTCTAAAAATCTGAAAAATTCCGAATTCCAAAATATATCTGGTTCCAAAGGGTTTGGATAAAGTGGGTTATAAGGTTTAATGATGATAATTAGTATCATCTCCATGTTACAGATGAGGAAACTGAGACTCAAGTCAGTTCAGTAGCTTGCTCGAGGTTATATGGCAAGTGTGACCTGGATTTAAACTTGGCACCTCTAATGTCAAAACCACGGCCACTACTCCACACAATCCGTCCATCCCTCCCACCCACATTCACAGTTTTTGCCATATCCATGTGCCATTTATATTATTATTTCCTTAATATTTTTCTCTAACCTGGCTCACTTTTTACTTAAATAAATGTATTTGTAAAAGGAAACTTCCTATCAACACTCTAAGGAGAAAACTGAAGTCTCTTGCCCTAGATGGAAAGTAGATACATATGAATAAATATGTTGAGAATAAAGTAACAAGTTAAATTCTTGCTGCCAGAGGAGCTGAGCCTAAAACCTGCTCTCTCTCTATTTAAAAGAGAGATTTTTCGAGGGACAGGGACATACTAGCATCTAACTTAAGCTTTGCTTTGGGATTGATCAGAAAGCTTGAGAGACATTTGGAAGAGGGCTGGGAGCGAGACTGTAAGAACAGATGCCATCAGATTGCCCATCGTTGCATTTGAGGTGGGGATGGGGTTTGGAGCAGAAATTAAGCTGGCTCGTAGAACATACGGAGACCCGTTATTTCTTGTACACCTGCTCTGTGAACTGAGATTTGTACCTAATACACAGAGCTGGAAATCAGCTGTCACTATACACACAAGGTCTGTCTGACACATCTTGTCCCAAAGAATCCCTTGGCAGCTCTATCTCTTGGCCCTGGACAGCCCCGAAGCTGCTGAGGCCTGCTCCTCCTACCAGACCCTCACTTCTCTTGGCCCTCTCTTCTTTGAGTACAGACACTCTCTCATCCCTGTCTCTGGGACTCCCAAGGAACCCACAAATTTGTTGGCATCCTAACAACTTCTCTACCTAAGGTCATCTGTGCATTTTTCCTTGATTAAAAAGAGCAGATTAACATGGACCTTGCCTTTGCATAACCACCAGGCTCATTAAAGTGTTTCCCCTAAAAGTCCCCAAACCAGCAGTTTCTGCCCCCAGGGCTTTGAGCACAGACTGGAGAGGGTTTGAGAGATGACAAGTTTTGCATCCTGCTCGGTTCTCCTCCAGGCATGTGGTGGGATGGTATCCGTCCTTGGAGGCTGAGCTTGCCCCTGAGAACTGCTTTGGCCAAAGGATGCAAGTGATGTTTGTGGGTGGAAGCCTTTATGAGACAGTGCACAAATCACCATGTTTGCATTTGTCCTGTCATAACCCCCGGGTGCCTGAGTGTGGATGACACAGCGGGGCCCTCAGCCAACCTAAAGTGGACACGTAGCAAGAACAAGAAACAAACATTTGTTGTCTTAAGCCACGTGGTTTGGGGGTTGTTAACTGCAGAAGCCAGGAAAAAAATTGACGCACACAAATCCTACTCTCTCCAAGGAGCCTTCCTAGCACCTCCGTCCAACGCAGCATCTCTCTCTTTCCACTTCGTCCACAAAGTCCATCGCTTCCCTCATTCCCTCCTTCTTTCTCTCTTTTACCTCCTTCTTTCCTCCCTCATCCTTCCTTCTTTCCTTTCTTTAACAAATACTTTGAGTGCCTGCTACGTGCTAGTCACCCAGAATTCTGTGATATCAGCATGTGATTCCCGGTTATATGGTGCAGTGTTATCCTCTAACTGTCTCCTGAGAGTCGGTTTCATATCCTTTGGACTGTGACAGCCAAAAGGACAGTAACTCTAAGGACTTTCTCACTGTTGTATCTTCAGCACCAAGCACAGTGTGGAGTTTGGTAAATTACTTGTTGGCTGACTGAGGGAAGGAATTGAATCTTCTTCTGGACCATGCTTTGTGAATATATTTTTGCAGACCCACTGGCCTCTTGCAATGGGCTCACGGAAGTATGTTCTAGTTGGATGTGTCCAAAGGTGTCTGGGAATGTGTGTCGGGACCCCGTTCATGGTGTCCTCTGGGCTTTCATCTAGGAGTGGCTGGTGGGCAGGATGGAATCTCTTTCCAGCACCAGTACCGCACATGTGTGTTGACTACAAAGACCCGGAGAATCGCTGCTTCCCCGCCCTCCACAACACTCATATTCTTGGGGACTGCAAGTCACTGTGCTTTAAGAAAACTAACAGGAAAATTAGAGCTTAACCAAACAGTCAATAGTTATCTTCATCAATTATTATGTGCTCGCTCTGCGCCAGACACACTCACTGCATGATCTCAGACCCCACTGTCACCCTGTAAGGAGACCAAAGTCCAGAAAAACAAAGTGTCCCAAGGGGCATGCCCTAAGGTAGCAGAAAGGATGTTTAGTTCTTGTTTTTCCCATGAGACCAAACAACAGTCCTGTTCCACTTCGGTGTTTTGAAATTTATTTTGATCTATTTCAGATATGAGGAGATACAAGGAATAACATTACAGCATCTGTATACCTACCACCCAGCTAAAAAAATTAAAAGATTACCAGCTAAAGCCCCCTGTGTACCACTCCCCAAGCCAGTCCTTCCTCCCCCTGCCAGGTCATCTCCATCCTGAATTTGGTGTTTCTCATTCCTATGAATTAACACTTGATTGAAGCATATGAATGCATCCTGAAACGATACACAGTATATAGCATTGCGTGCTCTTCAAGTTCATATCAAAAGTACCCTACTGTTTGTGTTCTTCTGCCACTTGCTTTCCTTACTTGGCATTATAGTGTGACTGTCCTTCTCGTTGACTTGTGTAGTTCTGGTTCATTTATTTTCCCCATTTATATGAGGGGCTTCAAAAAGTTCATGGAAAATGGAAATAAGAGATAAAAAATATAAACTTTATCTCTCAACATAGGCTCTCTCAAGGTCAAGACATTTTTAGAAACAAAAAGAAGTCAGAAGAGCCAAATCAGGGCTGTAAGTTGGATGCCTAATGATTTCCCATCAAAACCTTCACAAGATTGCCCTTGTTTGATGAGAGGACGGAGCTGGAACATTGTTGTGGTGGAGGAGGACTTTCTGGTGAAGCTTTCCTGGGCATTTTTCCGCTAAAGCTTTGGCTAACTTTCTCAATACACTCTCATAATAAGCAAATGGTATCATTTTCTGGCCCTCCAGGAAATCCATAAGCAAATGCCTTGAGCCTTCCCCAAAACTGTTGCCATGACCTTTGCTATTTTTTTTTTTTTTTTGAGACACAGTCTCACTGTGTTGCCTGGGCTAGAGTGCCATGGTGTCAGCCTAGCTCACAGCAACCTCAAACTCCTGGGCTCAAGTAATCCTCCTGCCTCAGCCTCCCGAGTAGCTGGGACTACAGGCATGTGCCACCATGCCCGGCTAATCTTTTCTATATATTTTTAGCTGGCCAATTAATTTCTTTCTATTTTTAGTAGAGACGGGGTCTCGCTCTTGCTCAGATTGGTTTCAAACTCCTGAGCTCAAACGATCCACCAGCCTCAGCCTCCCAGAGTGCTAGGATTACAGGCGTGAGCCACCGCGCCTGGCAACCTTTGCTCTTGACCGGGCACTTTTGCTGTGACTGGACCACGCCTACCTCTTGGTAGCCATTGCTTTGATTGTGCTTTGTCTTCAGGATCATACCAGTAATGCCATGTTTTGTCTCCTGCTACAATTCTTTGAAGAAATGCTCCGGGATCTTGATCCCACTTGTTTAAAGTTTCCATTGAAAGCTTCACTCTTGTCTGCAGTTGATCTGGGTGCAACGGTTTTGGCATCCATTGTGAGTGGAAAGTTTGCTCAATTTTAATTTTTCAGTCAGAATTGGAGAAGCTGAACAAAATCAGATGTCCATGGTGTTGACTATTGTTTGTCCTCTTCATTTAGGGCATGAATAAGATGGACTTCTTCCTCGCAAATTGATGTGGATGCTCTACCACTGCAGGCTTCATCTTCAGCATCATTTCAGCCCTTCTTAAAGCAAGTTATATGTTTGTAAACTGCTGGTTTCTTTGGGGCATTGTCCCCATAAACTTTTCATAAAGTATCAGTATCAGTGATTTACCATTCTTCCACCCAGGCTTCATCATAAATTTGT
This sequence comes from Lepilemur ruficaudatus, assembly GCA_963574885.1. NCBI lineage: Eukaryota > Metazoa > Chordata > Mammalia > Primates > Lepilemuridae > Lepilemur > Lepilemur ruficaudatus. The sequence continues at coordinate 107,368 of CAUYRT010044824.1, read as the reverse complement.
TTTTGTTCTTGCTTCAATTGCTAAAATTCATGTTGCTCTGAGAGGGGCTCTTTTCAAACTGATGTCTTACTCTTCATAGTGTAAGAAGATCTCAAACTAGATCCTGTTCAGACATGTTGTAACAAGTTAGTACAAGTTGATTTTGGTGCAAAAAATATTTAAAATCCAGGCATAGTTTTTTCATAATACACATTTTCCATGAACTTTTTGGAAAACCCTCATAGAATTCTATTGTGTGAATACAGCACAACTTATTTATCCAGTCTACTGCTGAGGGGCATTTGGGTGGCTACCTTTCCCATTTTCAAAAAAACTACTATAAGCAATTCGTTATGAACAATCTTATGTAAAGATACAAATCATTTATGTCCTGTTCTTGCTGGGTACGTGCTTAGGAGTGGTGGCTGGAACACAATGGCAGGCATGCCTTCTGCTTTACTGGATTTTGCTGGATTGTTTTCTAAGGTGGTTGTACTAGTTACACCCCCACTGGCAGTGTGTGAGGGTTTCAGTTGCTCCACATCCTTGCTGACACTTGTTCTTATCAGGCTTTAAAATTTTGGCGAATCTAGTGAGTATGATGGGTACCTCATTTTGGTTTGAATTTGAGTTTTTCCTAATTACTATTAAGGCTGAGCGGCTCTTCCTATATTTATTGGTCATTTGAGTTTCCTCTTCTGGGAATTGCCTGTTCATGGCTGTCATACACAGTTCTAGAAAGGGATCTTTCTACAGGGCCACCCTGGGGATATGTAAGCCTTTATTTCTTTTTAAGCACCAACTTGTCAAAGCAGCTGACTTTCAACACCTGTGCAAAACGGAGACATGGGAAGGGGAAGGGGATGCTGGGGCAAAGGAGACGGGATTCTCCTCCGTTTATCTCAGTGATGCCATTAAAGTCAGTATCAAATGACAGATCTCATGACACTTCATGGTTCTGGAGGACCCATATTTTCAAAGTTACGAATCTTCATGCCACCAAACTTAGGCCAAGCAGGGAATAGTACTGTCCTTTTACAGATGTGAAAAATGAGGCTTCGGAGGTGTGAGATGTTAGATGACTTGCAAGGCCACGTGAAATCGTGACTCTGGGTAGTTGTGTGCTAGACCTGCTGGGACCCCAGAACCCAGAGCCAGTGGTGCAGGCCACCAGGAAGACTGGCAGGAGCACCAGGCAACCTCATGGCAGGGCTTAGGTGAGTCCTGTCAGGGCAGTTGGATGGCCCAAGGGAGGACTCAGTGGAACCCAGACCTGATTAGGGGGAGCCTACAGTCTTAGGTCAGGGGCCCACAGTGGCTGAAAGCACAAAGCTCTGTGGCGCCCGGGCTGTTTGAGCATGGGGGTACATCAAGGTTGGCAAAACCACAGGACTGGCTCAGGAAGGGATGCAGGGTTTAGCTGTCAGTGGAACAGCACTAGACCAATTTGCTGCAGTAACAAACAGGCCTCCAATACGTAGGGGCTCAGCACGAGCGATGCTGGTTTCTTAACCCTAGAACAATCTTCAGCGGGTATTCCTGGGTGGCAGAGACTTTCCTCCCTGTGTGATTCAGAAACCCAGGCTCCCTCCTACCCTGTGTCTTGCATCCTTCTCCTGGGACCAGTGGGCTAGCCCAGGCATGTTCTTTGCATGGTGAAGGCAAAGGTACCACAAGGCAACTGGAAACATACAACATCTCTTGAGATGAAGGCTCAGAACCGGCAGGCCAACACTTCCAGCTCATTCTACTGGCCAAAGCAGGTCACGTGGCCAAACCCAAGATCAAGCAACAGGGAAGTATCCCCCACCCATAGTGGGAAGGTCACTGCAAAGTCACATGGCATTGGGCACGCAGAAAGGGAAGCGTGAAGAATTGGGGCCAATGACACCAGCTACCACCAGCAGGTACTATTCTTCTGATTTTCTAGAGGAGGAAGCTGATGTCCAGAGAGGCTAAGTGACTGGACTTAGACCACACAGCCGGGATAGGCGCAGAATCAGGATTCTGCTAACCCCCTGGCTGTTGAACTCCCAACACGCCATGCCATCCTGCACCACGCCATGCCATTGAAACTTGACTCTACTTTTGCTGGCGTCATCAGGCAGCCGTTTCCAGTGACTGGGTTTTAAATAAGTGTGGAGTGCGTACTTTTCCATGCCTAATCTCTCTTTTACATTTGTCTCTTGTCTGGGCCACCATCTGTCCCTCCACTCTGTAGCAGCGGGGTGAGGCCTCGCCAGCCAGGTTCCCTTCACCTTCGTGCCACGCAGCAGCATTCAGCAGATGCAGGTTTTCTGACATGGGCTCCCACGATTAGCAGATGCTCTTTAATTAGTGTAATTCCCATCATGTTTATTACCTCCCCGAGATTATCTTAATTCCATAGCCCTCGGGAGACACATGATGCTTATGTGGCCACTTGCCCTCCTGGAGACTGAGAGGAAGAGCAGCCTGTCGGGGACTCTCCTGGCGGAGGACTTGCCCTCTAAAACAGACTTTGGCTCCTAGGGAAGCTTCCAGACTTAGGAGGCACTCAGAGGTCAGAGCTGGTAGGACAGTTCATTGGAAGTAGGAAAAGGCAGAAATTCAAAGGGCTCTGGAATTAGCCTGCCTGGATTTTAATTCACTCCCTGGCTCCTGTAATTTGTGACTGTGGGCAAATTACATCACCTCTGTGCCTCAGTGCCCTCATCTGTAAAATGGGGGTAATAAAAATGCCTACCTGTGGGGTTGCTGTGAAGTTCAGTGAGTGAATTCTTAGTGCTTAAAATAATACCTGGCACATAGCAATTCAATTACAAGTAATGATAATTATGTAGTTATTATATTGGGCTCCTAAAGGTCAGCTACCACCCACCCCTCCAAGTATCAGTTATTTCCTGCAAACATCACCACTGCCTTCACGGAGCACTTACTGATGCCACGCTCTTGGTATGCATTATCTTATTCCGTTGTCACCACAACACTAAGAGGTTCCTATTGTACAAATGGGGAAACTGAGGTTCAGAAAGGTGGAGTGACATGCCCAAGGTCACATCTAAGAAATGGCAGAGCCAGGATTCAAATCATAATGCAAAACAGGTCACTCTGATTGCAGCCATGCTTCCTGTCACCCCTGGGCCATTCCTGTATTGGTTTGAGAGAAGTGGAGACAGAGAGTGACAGACTTTGCTTCCATGATGTTGATTGTTTCTTCCAACCACCCCACTTTACAGTTGAGGAAACAGGTTCAAAGAGTTCAGTGGAGTGACCTGCCTAGGGTCACACACCTGGAAGGGGCAGAGCCAGGATTTGTGTCCTTGTTTGAAGCCGGGTCTGCCTTCAGACTTGTTCTGGGCTGCCTGTCCTTAGATGTATAGTGATTGCCCTGCACCCATGATGCCATTTCTTCTTCCAAATATCTGTTTGAGAACTTTGCCCCCATTTTACAGCTAAGCAAATGAGGCTTGGGAGGAGAAGCCAGCTAGTGACAGAATAGTGATTCATTCAAACCCTGCCTCTGGACCCAATCTTCTGTTCTTTGCCTTTGGCCAAGGAACTTGCTGCCTGGGAAAGGATAGGAGAAGAGAATGGAGCTCTAAAAGGGCAAAGGGTGCCCCAAAGTCTAGCGTTGGGCCCACTCTGTTACGGCCAGCCAGCCTGGGGGCTCCGGAGCCCTCACTCTGGTCCCAGGGGCACCCAGGCTTGGAGTGGGGTTGCCGCATATACCAAGTGTCCACCAGGTGGGGCTTTCACCAAAGACCAGGCTGCAGGAAGCCCCTGGAGAGGCCTCGCTGCCCCACCCTGGGAAGGTACTGCGAGGCACACTACCTCTCGTGTATCCGTGCAGCACGCTCATCGTGTGCGCACACAGGCTGTGCAGACGTGTGTGAGAGCTCACAGGTATGTCTCAGAGAACCCATTTCTGGTTTGTGTGCAAATGTGCACGGACATGCAGGCTTGTGTCCACGTGGGTGTTTATGCATGTGCAAACATGTGAGTGTGTACAGAGTGCGCATAGGCACATAGTGTGAGTGCAGGTGTGAGCAGGTGTAGACAGGAGCACATGCATATGTCTGTACCTCCGTGCAGATGTGTGTGCATGTGTGCGTGTGTGTGTGTGCAGAAAAGGGTGTGGCACAAGGGTAGCAGATGAGACCCTGGCCTGGGGTCCTGAGGGTCATTTTAGAGTCTCTTTCTTAGGCTATTTGGAAGTGGGAGATGGAACAAATGACTTCTTGAGGTCCTGATGCCAGGCACATTTGCCAGAGACCCTGATGGGTGCTGAGAAGCTGGGGTAAGAGGGGTCATGGCAAGAGAGTGGATTTGCTTCCTGGGTCAGGGAGGGATTGAATGGGGGCACTTTGCTCCCCCAGATGCTGAGTTGTTTTGTCCACAGAGGTCTCCGGAGTTGGAGGGATGGAGACCCAAGCTTCAAAGGAGAGCTTCTAGAACCTTCATCCTTGACCCTGAGAATTCTGGAGAATGTTGCCAGAGACTGTGTACTCAAGAGAGAGTCAGCTGTGGGTTCCAGGCCTGGCCCAGCCCCTCTTCAGTGCCCCATGGAGGAGTCAGAGGCCCCTGAGAAAGGGAAGGGGGTGGCATTAAAAGTGACAAACTTGAGCCCTGGCATCAAGCAGACAGGATTTGCCCCTAGCTCTGCTGCTCACAGGCTGGGTGAACTTGAGCACGTCACTTACCCTCTCTGAGCCCCCATTTCCTCAGTTATTACAGGGAGGAAATGGCACCGCTGGCCTCTGAGTGCTGTCGCAAAGAGGAAGTTACGATGGGCAGAGTGGGCCCAGCTTGGGAACGCAGGCCAGCAATGGCAGCAGCGTCACTGTTGCTCTGTCCTGTGGGGCCACGTGGATCATCTTTTGGTTTGTGGAAGCCAAGAGCTGAGAAACCAGAAGTGCCAAGGAGGTTGAGAGTGGCTGCCAGGGCAGCAGACCCCGCCCCCCCCGCAATTGGCTCTGATGTGTCTGAATGGCTTCTTGAACCCCTGCCCTCCTTCCCTGAGCGCGGCAGCAGGACAAGCTAAAATGGAGGCCGGGAGGCTTTTGCAGCAGGGCTGCCCACCTCTTCCCACCCAGCTTCCAAATCATGCTCAGCATTGTCCTGATGAGGGAACTTGGGTGAGCTGTTCTGCCTCTTTGAGCCTCAATTTACTTTTCTGTAAAGTGGGTGCAGCTGTGCTTGCCGTGAGACTCGAGGAGAAGACTGGTGAAGCCCCCGGTGCACAGTAGGCACCATTATGACAACAACGATGGCGATGCCAATGATGATGATTGGACAGGGCCAAAAAGATAATTTCCCCAGCTTACCAAAGGAGTAGAAGAATTCTTTCTTCCTTTTTTTGTTTTGCTCCAGGCTCATGTTTTACGGAGATTAAATGCGAGAACCTCAGATTGGAAGAAGAGGACGGAGAAATGAGAGCCGAGGAGGAGGAGCGGAGAAGAGGGAGAAAGAGCTGGGGAGACGGAAGGTGAGCAGTGGGGAGAGAAGACAGAGGAGCAGTTTGTAGGGAGAGAAATTAAAAATAGCGACTGGAGAGGCTGCTTTAGCGCGGGGACTTTGCAGCGAGCAGGAAGTGAAAAGGATTTGAAGGCGGTGAGCCCTCCGTGCCTTGCCCCTTAAGAAAACCTGCAGCAACAGTCTGTGCTCCTCATGGGGGGTCCAGTGTGTGGAGTTTGATTGGGGTGGGTGGGAGGATGGTGCGAGAGGACTCAGTTCGTCTCAGAGCACAGAGAAGGCCAGCGCTGCCCTGGGAGGAACGGGCAGCTGCTCAGCCTGCTGGAATGGGGTCAGGGTGAGTTAGATGGGTGCCTGGAATTCCACCGTGGTTGTCTAGGAGGACTTCAGTTTCTGTCTGGTTTACACAGTCAGCTGCTAAAACAGGGACACAGAATCGTAAGGCAGGTTCCTGCCCTGGGGCCAGCTTCTCAGAGGCTTGCAAGGTGTGTGCCTGAGGAAGGGTCCGCGCAGGTGCAGAGCAGGGGCCTAGAAACTCCTGGAAGCTGCCAGCTGCCAAGTGGTATTCCATTTTGGAGATGCTCAAAGAAAATTCAGCCCTGGTTCTGGCTATAAATCTAGTGCTAAAAGGAATCCTGAGCTATTACATGACCAAAACTATCAGGATGCTTAAAAAAAAAACCAGAACAGACTTGGTATAGTGAAGTCAGCTTAATCAGAATATAATTTCTCAGTTCAGATGTTCTGTGCTGTTAGAAAAAAGGAACAAGTGGAGTTTCCTTCTTCAAATCCATGACGTACAGACACCTCCACCTGGAGGTGATCTTTGTGTATGGTGTGAGGCAGAGATCTAACTGTATTTTTCCCATATGGATAGCCAGTTGGCCCAGCAGCATATTGAAAAGGAAATCGTTCCCTTCCCTACTAGTTTATAACGCCGGCTCTGTCATCCATCCATTTGTGTGTCTGTTCTATCTTTGCGTGAATCTGTTTCTGGGCTTTTAATTTTGTCCCTCGGGTCTATTTGTCTGTCCTTCTGCCTCCTGCTGCCTCACTTTGTTATTATAGCTTTATAAGAAGTCAGCATCTGAAAGGAAAAGTTCTCCTATCTTGTTACTCCTCGGTCTTGCCTCGGCTGTGCTTGACCCTTGCGTCTTCATACGAATTTTAAGATGGGCTTGTCGAGTTCCGTGAAAAACCTTATTGCGATTCTGATTGAAGTGGGCTTGAGTTTATGGATTAATTTGAGGAGAAATGACATCTTTATTCTGTTAATTCTTGCAGCCCATGAACATAGAATCTCTCTGTTTAATCAGGTCTTCTGTTATAGACATCTCAGACGGAGGTGGTATTCTGTGGTATGTATGTCAGTCAGGGTCCCAGGAGGAAAGAGACCTCCCTCAACCAAATGAAGATTCCTGATGATAAAAGTAATCTGTGCTCATAAAAAAATTAAGATAATGATGTAGAAATTATAAGAGGCCTCTAAGCCCATTTTCCAGAACTAATATCTGTTAACCATCTAGTATCTAGTTTTCCTTGACTTTTTCCAAAGTACCACATGTTAAGCAAAGATGGGATTATTCCATAATCCCTAACCTAACCTGTTCGTGTTTACTTTAACAGATATCATAAACACATATCAGTGTGTGCCTCAACACATATACGTAGCCTTCATCTTTCTTAACAGCTGCATAGTATTCTGTGGTGGGTGTCAGTCAGGGTCCCAGCAGGTCCACTCAGCTGGGATTGTTTAATGAGGGGACTGTTTGCACAGGTGTGGGCAGGGGATTGTTGAGCCCGCCAGGTGCTGGCAGGAGGGGAAGCCAGTACCAGCCTAGACCTGAAGGGGGAGGCAGAAGGAGCAGTTCCTGGGGTCCAGTGAGAGGAGGAGAGGGACAGCTTGTGGCTGGAGAATGACCCAGTCACTGCCAAAACTGCAGCAAGTTAGGGAGGGAGCTGGGGAATAAATACCCCAAACTCTCTTTCCTTCTCCTTTCTTATATCCCAGCAGGGCCTCCCATTGGCCAAACCCAGTGAAAGACTGAGTGCAAGGGAGCCTGGGAGGCGTAGTCCACAGGGGTCAGCTTCCTGGGCACTGAGCAGCTGGAGAGTGAATGGCGGTGGGGAGCCAAAGGCCAGTGATTGGCACCGCATGATGCACTGTCGCTCGTGTGTACTCTCCCTGACATTGGAGGGGAATCGGGCCCAGAGATCCTGGCCCTCTCTGGTTTGGTCATTGAGCCCTGGCATAGGTAAGGCTGTAGCCGCTTCTTTCCAGGAGTCTGCATTCTTTCTCCCCATGACAGGCAGAGCAGGCTAGATACAAGAGCCCTGCTTGCTGTGAGCGAACACAGGTATCAGTCCTCATTTTGCCCCTTTGCAACCATGTGACCATGAACCCGCCACTTCTCTCAGGGCCTCAGTCTTTCCGTCTGCAAAATGAGACTATGGATCCCCGTCCAGTCCATTGCGAGGCCAATAATGATGAAAGCTAACAGATACTGTGCGTTTAAACAGTGCTTTTCGTAGATTAACTCACCGAATCCTCATCGTGTTGTACAATTATTAGCACCATTGTATACATGAAGAAAATGAGGCATACAGAGGTAAACTAACTTGCCCCAGGTCACAGAGCTTACAAGTGGAAGAGGTGGAAGTCACACCTGGACGATCTGGCTCCCAAGCCATGCTCTAACCACTATGTTATGCTAATGGTTTATAAAGCATCCAAAAACCAGTAGGTACTTAATAATGGTAGTGGTTGACAGCATTGTGTCAGGAACTGCTGGCCTGGTCTTTGTAGCCAGTCATTCTGGCCGACCTGGCCACAGGATCACCGACCTCACCAGGACTGGCCAGCCTCCAGGAGCACACCCTGTGAGTGCTGCCAGACAGTCCCATACCCTGTGCCTCTCCTAGGGCTGTTTCATATTTCCAGATGAATTTGGAGTCTGTAGTTGTTTTTCTCCCTGACTGGCAGCTGCAGTGGGCAATGCAGAGCTACCGAAGGACATTTTCTTTTGTTTCAGCTTTGATGCTGGGGATTTCGCATATCATTATGCCTGTGGCTAAGGACCTGCCATTATCTTCCCTGGGATTCTTGCACAGTTTATGAATTTCCTAAAGGATCCTGGCTCTCTGTCTGCTTCTGCTTTAGGATAGGCTACTCTAAGCTGCCCTCTGATTCCTCTAGGGGAAGGGAGGTATCTCCTTTGCCATTGTAATTTTTTAATATTCATCTTGCTGTGTGGGTCTTTGGGAATCAGGAACTTGTTTAAGTTTTTGTATATCTGTGTACATGTGTGTGTTTGAGAGAAGGTGCAGAGAATGTGAAAAATAGCTTTTACAAAAATATTTTAAATTTTAGTGCTTTGGTTCCCAAATCCAAGGCCATTGTCTGCTGAAAAAGTCTGAATTTCCTGGCTTACCATCTTTCTTTAAAGACCACCCATAATAATATCATTTCCCCAGCTAACTCTGTTTAGGGGTAAACACTTAACTGCTTAATTCATTATTACTGAGTCTGAGACGGTTACAGATGCCTTTGGAATACGAGCCCCACATCTAATAAGGCACAGGCTCACGATGCACTCGGAATATGGTGGGGAGAGACGGCTGAAATTTATTTTGTGAATAAAGCAATAAGCCACTAAGCAAAGCTAATACGTTTCAGCCCAGACAGAAAGACACGATCATTCAGTATTTATGTAGCAACCCATTCCTCAGTGGGACTGAAACTTTCTACCATTAAAATTGTCAGAATTCTTCAGAGACTCACTGCATTAAGTCATTTAAAAATATCACAGACTTAAAACAATCTGAATTATTGGATTTTCTCGCTGCTCGTCGGTAAGCATGTTTGCTGTGGCAATTTCCTGCTCGGTCAAAGGCGCAGCCTCCCTCAGTGAGGAAAGTGGAAAAGTTCCATGCAGAATTTTTATTTGGAAGCCCAAGAGTCCTTAACAACTGACACAGAGTGAGACCTAGATTTGCCTTTTTTCTTTTTAACTTTTAATTTTAACATGATTTTATATTCCCAGAAATGTTACAAGTACAAAGAATTTCTGTGTACTTGTCACCTAGAGTCCTTAAATGTTAGCATTTTGCAACATTTGCACTATCACTCTATATAGACAGATCTAAATATATAAATATATATTATTTTCATCAGTGCTAACTCTGAGAGTTAGTTGCAGACCTGGTGTCTGTCTCTTTATCCCTAAATCCTTCAGTGTGTTTTCTAAAAACAAGGCTATTTTGTTACATAGCCACAGTATAATGATTAAAATCAGGAAATGAACATTGATACAATACCGTGATCTAATCTATTGACTAAATTTGCCATTGGTTCCAATTAATCCACCTTATAGTAAAAGAAAATCCCGGATCATACGTTATAATCACTTGTCAAGTCTCTTTAGCTTCCTTTAATCTGGAATAGTTCCTTAGTCATTCTGTGTTTCATGTTACACTGACATTTTTGAAGAGAACAGGCTGTTTATTTTGTAGAATTTTTCCTCCTTTTGGGCTTGTCTGGTATTTCTTCACAATTAGATTGAGATTATGCACTTTTGGCAGAGGTGATGTGTCCTTCTCGGTACATCATATCAAGAGGTACATGATGTTAACATGTGCCGTGACTGCAAAATCAGACATAAGTTTAAAATAATCTTTTATCAAAACCATGGTTTGTTAAACACTGCTTGGAAGGGTTTCAACACTCACTCCAGATTTTTTATTACAGGTCTTTCAAAAACAGACTCAAAGACAAGACAGCTATAAGCTTTACAGATGCTCAGGAGAAAATGTAGCCATTTAAAAAAATTGCAATGAGATAGTTATGAAATTTCCCTAAATTCATTTTGCTGAATGAGAGCTGTAATTTAAACGTGAAGTTATCGAGAGCTGAGATAAACCACACATCACGTGCAATTTAATCTGGCAGGGAAACAGGCCACTCGGAATTGCTAACTAGGCCTAATTCATTACATGTTGGTGAACACTGTACTTTTGGTCTTAGGAATCTTTCAACTCCTGCATTCATATATTTACCCAGACCTCATGGAAAATGTATGGGGATGGAAACAGAAATACTGTATCCTTGTTTAAATCACATTACATTTTTTAAACAGCTCGAATGATTGCTCAGAAAGATCACACCTTCTTCTGAAGCATTTATGAAACAATTATTTACATTACATTAAAAACTTTAATTGCCTTGAAGCACGTGCTCTGAGACAGGAGTATTGGAAAATCATCAAAAATATCCATCACAATTCTCTTTCCTTTACAACTCTTCTAAACTTTATCTTTTTTATAACCCATTGTATTGATCTATTGTCCCAGACCAAGAGTGATGTCAGAAGTCCAAGCTGGGTCATAAAAAGAATATAATTTCCATTTGCTGTCCATAAAAGCAAACATTTTGATCCAAGATAAAAGGGGAAATGCCCCCTTTTTTGGGTGAGGATGAGGGTGCAGTGCTATGTGGCAGGGGCAGAGGCCAGAGGGAAAGGGTGACCCCAGGGTCGGGGGAAAGAGGGTAAGTGGTTGGTAATGGAGGGGGCTGGGAGTATGAGTTTCTCCTAGGGGTGAGATATTGGGAGGGAACTGGGGACCTCAGGCTTGCACAGAGGCGAGAAGAGTGGGAAAAAATGTAAAACAAGAAATTTGGTCACCTCTGTTGTCCAGAGTCAGAGGAATTGCAAAAGACCGGAACCTCCCTCGACCTAGGCTAAAGACCCTCTCCCAAAAGACAATCATAATAAAGGAACGTCATGTTGCAAAGGACGGACCCCGGAATAACAGTGACGATAACAATAGCAAAAGCCTCCGTAGTTGTTAAGGATCCAGAGCCCCCACAGCAGGGCAAGGGCCTCCTCAACAGTCATAGCAATAAAACCAGCCCACTGGGGGAAAAGGCCCTCCAGAGGTTTGGTTAAGAGCCACTTCTAATAATAATTAAAACAGTAAAAGGTGTTCACATTGCAAAGTTGTGGGGGATCCCCTACAATTGGGTTAAAGACTCCCCCAAATAATAACAGTAACCGCTATTACAAAAGGCCTGAAGCCCCGCCCCACCCCCAGCCCCGCGAAGAACCCTGAGCCATGGCTAAGACGACCCACCAATGACGATAATATGGTGGCATTGAAACCGTGAGCCGTAGTGGTGACATTTCCCATGACTCAGTGGCCCCCCTAGGCGGATGCCACCCTGCCGCCCGCCGGCCAGTCTACGCAGCCCTAAGCGCGGGCTGCAACCCTCGGATCCCAAACCTAACTGGCGGAGGAGCGGCGGCAGCCCGAGGCACGTGTCGTGTGTGCTCCGATTGCAAAAGAAAAAAAATGCATTGCAAACTATTAACTTTTTTTTTAAGTGTGAAATGCAGGGAGCAGGGGGTAGACAGGTGCAGAGGGGGGGCAGGCGCCCTGCGCGCCTGCCTCCCGCCGTCTCCCCCTCCCAAACTTCCCTTTGCATTGATCAGCACGTTACGTCAGTATTGATAAGTTTGCAAAAAGCCAAAGTCAAGTGCAATCGCGCGGCACACCGACCCCGGACTTGCGGGGGAGATGCAGCGAGCGCTCCGCGGGCCCGGGAGCCGGCTGCAGGCAGGGCAGCGGTGGCGCCGGCGCCTCTCGGAGAGACTGCCTCCCCCCACCCCTCCCCTCCCACCCCATCCCCGGCCGCCTCCCCCGGGCGGGCGCCGAGCTCCCCGCCCGGCGCGCTCCGCCCGCGCCCTCCGGGGGTCGGGGGGGCGCACGGCTCCCGGGCCCGGCGCTGGCGGCGGCGCGGCGGCGCCGAGGGGCAGCGGGTGGCAGAAGGCCGGGGGGCGCCGGAGGGGCCCCGGGCCGCGGCGCGCAGGGCCCCGGCGGCCGCCGGCGGCCCCGGGGCTGGGGGGAGTCCAGCCCGGGTATTGAGTGCAGCCATTGAGAAAAGCCAAACTCTTGTGTGTGCGCGTCTCGAATAGCCCCCAAGATGGCCGCCAATGTGGGATCGATGTTTCAATATTGGAAGCGATTTGATCTACGGCGACTCCAGGTTAGTGCGGGCAGCGCCGGCCGTGCGGCCGTGGGGAGCCCCCGGGCGCGCCCTGGGCGCATTGGGGAGGCAGCCGGACGGGCTGGCGGGCGCCCCGGGGCGGCGGGCGGCGGCTGCCGGGGCTCGCCGGGGCTCGGCTGCCCGCTGCCCATCGATAGGTATTAGGAATTGATCTCGCCGCTGCTCTTTGTTCGGTTCAATCATCGATTAGCCGCCGCGACCATGGAGAAGCGCTAGTGAGCCCTCGGCCGGCGGAGCGAGCCGGCGGCGAGCGGCCGGGCGAGGCGCGGGGAAGGCAGGGGCCACGGCCCGGGGCAGGGGGCTGCAGGCGGGACCCCCGGCGGTCCCCCCAGCGCCGCACTTCGCGCGCCTCCCAACTTCGCGGCGCCCGGGAAGGCCGCGGAGCGCGCCCCTAGCCTGTCCGCACCCGGCTGGGGCTCGGGCGAGGGAGGGAGGGAGCTGGCGGGCAGGGGGAGGAGGGAGAGGAGGAGGAGGAGAGAAGAGGAGGCAGCCGGGGTTGGCGAGGAGGCGGCTCCGCGCCCCGCCGCCCGCCGGCACCTCCGCCGCCGCCGCCCGCCTGGCTGCGCAGCCCGGACGCGCCGCCACCCGGGGGCCGCCACCGCCGCCCGAGCCACCGCCGCCGGACTGGCCGCCCGCGCCGGCAGACCTCTCCTCCTCGGGCCGGGGTCTCGGGGTTCGTCTTTGCTTCTTGCCTTTCCCCCACTTCATCCCCTTCTCAAGTCTACATGCAGACAGGCGGTGGAGATGGGCCCGGGCGCGCGCAAGTTTGCGCTCCTGCCTCCCGGGCGGTGGAGAGCCGGGAGCCGCACAGAGCAGGTGACTCCCGGCCCTCGGGCCCATGGGAACTTTTAAATGAGAGGTTTCCTCGCTCTCTTCTGCCCCTGCTTTTCCTCCCCGCCGCTCCCCTCTTTTCTCTCTCCATCTCTGCTTTTCTTCGCTCTTTATCTGCCCTCGTCTCTCCTCTTTGCCTCTCCTTCCCTAGGGTGACTCCCAAACCCCAGCACTTTCTTCCCAACTCCCCCTTTCCGGGAGTCTGTGTGTCTCCTCCAGATTTGGGGGTGTTCTCCGCCGACCCCCAGGAGCCGGGGCTGGGAAGTAGAACCTCAGGGAACGCGCTCTGGAGGCACAGCTGCGGCCTCTGTTCTTTCCGGGGTGCCCAGGACGCTGCTGACAAGCCCCCCAAGCCCTGGAGTCTCCCAAAGTCGGCCAGTGCAGCCGGAATAAGAGGCGGGGAAATGGTGCTGATGACCGGGCGATTAGAGCATCCTGCCTTGGCCGTGACATTCGCGGAAGATGCGAGAGCATCAGTCTGGAGATAAAAAGGGACCCACTTTTTTTTAATCCGCCTGCAAATCTCGTTAAGTTTCTTCTGATAAGTGGTTCCAGCAGACCCCCTTTCCCTCGTCCTGGCCGCTTCCCAGTCCCGATCCTTCCTAACGCCCTACTCCTGGCTCGCCCCCTCCCCCAGAGCCATTGAGCGAGGGAGAAAATCGGGGCACTCAGGCATGCAGTTAATAACTGCCGAGTGCCTTGCAATTCCAGGTCCTCACTCGAGTTGGGGCTACAGTTTGGTGGCCAGCTGAGACGGGCAGGGCTTCGAGCTGTGCTTGCCGGTTTAAATGATGCTAAAGTGGCCTTTCTGGAAGAGTGGGGGTTGGAGAGAGAGAGAGAGTTGGGCAGCCACATTGGGCTTGGCAGGAAGGCCAATGGTAATCGTATTCCGTGCTAATGTTTGTAAATGAGACCCGGGCACGGCTGGGGGACAGCGTCTTTATTTATGATTGATGTTCTGTAACATAAGGAATGACAAGAACGTGGCAGACAAGAGGAGAGGAACCAGAAGGGCTGGCGAAAGCCCTTTGCAGGGTCCTATTGTTATTCTGGGCTGGAGAAAATTTCCTCGGCAAGATTTACAGCGCTGGTATTTGCTCCCAGTCGGCCGGAATGTCAGTTAACACAATTTTCATTAGATAACTCGTTTTCAATTCTCAATCCGGGGAGCTCAGGCTGCAGTGGGCGAGAGGCTGGAGCTGGGTGCTGAAGGGTGGGTGCGGCTCCCAGGGGGCGATTTCTGAGCTGGGGAGGGGTTTGAACCTCACTCTCTCCAGTCTTGTGCTCGGGGTCTTTTGTGGAGCTGTTGAGGTCACCCAAATCTTCATTCCAGCTGGACTCCCATTGATCTGGGAACCCTTTGTTAGGGTTTTAGAAGATGCTGAGATGGAAAAGCAAATTCGAACTGGAGAGGATGAAGGTGGGGGGTGGCGGAGAGGTTTGTTCAGGTGATGGGGAAATGGGACTAAGACCTCTCCTCCCACAGGGTGTATATGGGGAGGGGGCTTGTTCATTAAGACAATGGCTGGTGTGTCTGGCACAAAAATCGAGCAGGCTCTCAGGGAAGGGGGGTGAGCTCATTTACATCGATATTAAGTGGAGGGGGTGTCCCTGGGGGAGTCTGAAAGGCTGCACACTTCTAGAGAGCAAAGAAATAAATGTGACAGCGTGGCCGCGTGCAGACATTTAGACCCTCACATCTGCACGTTCCCCACCCCCATCTTGAAATCTTCAGCTGTGCCCCTGCCCAACAGGCCCCAAGCGCCCCCACCCCCATATTCTCACTGATGGCATTTTTGTTGGAAATGGATTATGAGCCTAAGCACTACACCCGCCCGGGATCCTCTCTTGTACGTAATGCTAATGACTCCTGTGCCACACTTGCATTTTCATTTTTCCTCCTCCTGGGTTCCTCTTGTAGGGGAGATAACCAGAAAGGAAAACTTCTGCTGGCTTGTTCTGAGATACAGGCAGAAGAGGCAAGTCCCCATCCCAGGCCCCACGCAGGCCCAGGACGTTGGGCCCACTCATCTCAGGGCCGAGCTGCCTGTAAGGAGGTGTGTGGCTTTAATTCCTGGCTGTTCAGGTTGAATGGTTTCTCATAGCCTGGTTGCTGAGCATTAAAGTGGCCGAGGCAGCAAAGGCAGCCTCGTGTCCCTAGGCCACACCATGTTGCTGACGCCACACTGATCCTGGCAAGAAAGGTGACCTTGTGCCAGCCTGGCGTACAGCCCTCCGGAAATATATATTTTTCAGAAACGGAAGCAGTCCAGTTACTATTCCTCCCAGCGCCGTCTCCAAACGCAGCAGGGCTGTCTTCCTAGGCTGAAAGTCAGTCAACAACCCTAATGACTTGTGGGCTGATGGTGAAGATGATCTGAAATGCAGTACACTATGCTCGCACCCCTGAAACTGCTTCCCTGTCTTTTCTTCTCTTTTGCCTCTGCTGCTAGCAGCTCAGGAAACGAGAAGAAATAAAATTCCATCCAAAGATAATGCTGGGCATATTTCATTTGGTTATAAGATTGCTTTATGGTGAACATTACTAATGCAGTATTTTTTTATGGCTTTTCTGTGTATAATCGTCGTAACCGGATTCATACCTTTATGATTTTCTTTTTCTGCTTAACTTTGCCACTTTTTTTATGATGCTTTGGGTTCAGTCTCCCATGCTATCTATTTTTCCCCCTGAAAGAGGGTTAATTAAGCTAAAAAGAGTTGAGGGCACCCAGTCCAAATGAGGGTTCTCAGTCTAGATGCACACCTGAGTTTCTGGGGAGGAAAGAGCCTGGCTGGTTAGACCATATAGTGTGAGTTTTGGAGGAAGAGGCAGATTCGGCTTGGGGTGCAAGCAATTGGGAGGAAGATGAACAGAACGAGCAAGAAAGGCTGGACTTTCCTAAGGAGTTTGGAGAAACTTCTGGGAAGGTTTGATCTCTTGGCGCGGGGGACCGAGATGGTGCTTGATTGAATGTTTTTCCCTGTTCAAAGTTTAGAAAAGAGCATGGATGTGATTAAAATATTATAACCTTATGATATTCTGAAGTGCATAAATTTTACATATCAGCCACAGAGAGTTTAGACATCCATTAGAGCCTCTGACAGCTTGACTTATCTAAATGTGCTATCATTTAACAATGTGTCAAAATTCCTCTTTCTATAGATGACAGCAGTAAATAAGCTATCAGCCCTGTTGGCGGAATCCTAACTTTGGAAACTTCACTGTAATGGAATTGCTGCCGGGGTGGGGAGCGTGAGCAGACAGGGCTTGGCGTGGCCCAGGCCCACAAGATGGGTTGGCATTAGGCGATGCGGTGGGGACGGGGAGTGGAGGGGCACAGCGGGCGTGGGAGATGTGTGGCAGCAGCTCTGTGAGTAAGACAAACGATCATCCAGACCCCTGGACTCGCTCACAAGTCTGGCCAGTGGGTGACCGCATTCCGCCTGCTTCTGTGAGTCCTTAGAACTCACACCCTGCGGGCCTTTTCTGCAGAAGGAGCTAGAAACAGGTGTTGAGAATTTATTTAAGGAACCCAGCAGTCTTTTCTGGGTATCCCAAAATTGTGGTTTCTCAACTTGACAGAAATTGCTTCCCAAAGATGGGCTCTGTCTTTGCATGCTAGAAGAAAAATGAGCAACATCTCATCTCGCACTGCTTTTGCTGTTGGGGATCTTGGAATTTCTTTTATTAATACCTGAATTCACTCTAGAAAATTGAGAAAGCACAGACCAGCCAAAAGAAGCAAATGAGCGTCTCGGTGGGTTATTTCAGATGAGCACGGTGCTATTTTGGCTAGAGGGAACAGCTTTTCTGATGGTGGTGGTGGTTTTTCTTTTTTTCTTCCTTTTTCTTTCTTTCTTTCTTTCTTTTTTCATATAATTTTTTTTAACTCTCCTGTTAAAAAGAGGATTCTATCTTCGAACTTGACATTCTGTCGTGGTAACCTTTCTTCTGACAGATGGGATTTCAAACGTGAGCACCTTGGCTGGTGCTAAATTTGCTCCTGGGTGATGGTAGACGGGGCTGCCCAGAAACTGTGGTTTTCTGTGCTGCTTCTCACGGGCTGAGTTTCCGGCAGCTTCCTGGTTATCTAATTCAGAGGCCAGGCTTGGCAGATGTTGAGGGCGGAAAGGGGACCAAGTTGGTGACCTCCGTTTGTTCCTGGCCTTGAGATTCAGGGTCTGATCTTCTGTTTGATTTTTTCCTCTGGGGATGCTCTTTAGTTATTATGGTGGCTTGTATTGACGGTATCAGGGATGGTGGAAGTGGTTGACAGTGGGGAGGGACCCCAAGATCTATAGCCTGTGTGGCCTCTAGCACCCCTATGTGAACCATCCAACACGCCATGTCTCCATTTCCTAGTTCATCGAATGAGCTGGCTGTGCCCACTTTGTCTACCATACCAGGCTGTTGCAAAAATGATGGATACTGACATGCTTTGTAGGCCAGTTAAATGTGCTGGCTTCTAATGACCTTGGCTGTGGTTGTGGTGGTAGTGGGACTATTGACCTTTTAAACAATTTTTTTTTTTTTGAGACAGGGTCTCGCTCTGTTGCCCGGGCTAGAGTGCCGTGGCATCAGCCTAGCTCACAGCAACCTCAAACTCCTGAGCTCAAGCAATTCTTCTGCCTCAGCCTCCCGAGTAGCTGGGACTACAGGAACATTCCACCATGCCTCGCTAATTTTTTCTATATATTTTTAGTTGGCCAATTATTTCTTTCTATTTTTAGTGGAGACGGGGTCTCGCTCTTGCTCAGGCTGGTTTCAAACTCCTGACCTTGAGCGATCCTCCCGCCTTAGCCTCCCAGAGTGCTAGGATTACAGGCGTGAGCCACCGCGCCTGGCCTAAGCAATTTTTTTGAGACATGAATTATGTCTAGGATGGAGTTACTTGGTTTCTAAGCCTGAATGAGCCCTTCACAAAAATGGCTTGTGGTACAATGTAGGATATAGACGTTATATTCCTATCGTGCCTAGAATAAAATCCACATTCCTTGCCCCCAACTGATCCCACGTGATCTGCCCTGGTAGCGCCCTGGCTTCCTCTGCAGCCACTCTCCCCAGTCGCCCTGCTCCAGCCGCGATGGCCTGCATTTGGTTTTTGTCCCTCGGACACGCCGCTCACATTCCTACCTCAGGGCCTTTGTACTTGCGGTTCCCTCTGCCTGCGGCTCATTTCCTCCAGATCTCCCCATGGCTGGCTCCTTCATCACGGTCGGTCTCAGCCCGAATGTCATGACCACTCAGCCCAAAGAAGGCTAAGGGAGCTTCCATGACTCTCTTTCCCTCCGTAATATGCGAATGTGCTCCACATCTCTGAGGACGCTGTGGTGTTTCTCAGAGGGTTTTGACCTCAGAACCCTCTCAGTGTGGTGTCTCTCTACACACTCTAGGTCCACCCTCAGACGTGGCGAATGTTTTCTGTCAAGAGCCAGACATAATATACTTCAGGTTTTGTGGGCCATATGGTCTCTGTTGCAGCCCTTCTGCTCTGCCATTGTAGCATGAGAGGAGCCATAGAAAATAAGAACGAATGGGCGTGGCTGTGTTCCAGTAAAACTTTATTTACACAGGCAGGCAGCTGGATTTGGCCTGAGCTGCAGCTTGCCAACCCTACACGATGACTGTCATACAGGCTGTGGCATGGCTAAAGTTTTACCTTTTCAGTGAAGAGTATTAAGGTAGATCAAACTCAGTTCCAGAAACGTGTTCTTTATCCTTTCCCTCAAGAGGGAAATACAAAGACCCAGGACAGTAAGGGGCCCCTGCCTGGCTTCAAATTCTGGCTCTATCACTTACCAGCTGTGTGACCTTGGATGAGTCACTTAACCTCTCTGAGCCTTACTTTCCTCATCTTTAAATGAGACTAATAATAGTCTCTGCCTTCTAGATTGTTCAGGAAGATCAAACCACTTTGAATATGAACGTGGTTAGCACAGTGTGGGGCACATAGTGACTGCTCTGTAAGTGCCTTCTTATTGTTGGTATTTTTAGAGCATGAGAGAGGGAAGAGAAAACCAGATAAACAGCAGCTGCTGCAACTTGCTGGCCTTGCAGGCTGTTTCAGAGATTTTTGGACAAGTTTTCTCTTCTCTCTTACTCCATTGGGAGTTTATTATATTAGTTTATTACTAATATTATATGTAATGTCTTATATTTTTGGAGCTTTGACCACAGAAGTTGCAGACTGGGAGCTATGTCTAGCCCACAGATTAGTGCAATAATTAAAAACACTTTTGTGCAAGTTGTCAGCATCTAAAACACAGCAGATTTTGCCTAAGAAATCCAGATTTCCAGGGCCCCTTATGAATCAGACGCTCTGGTCATACTCGGCCGGTCCCATGGAGAAGGGGAGTGGAAACCTGGAAAGGTATTACGTTCAGAGGGAACCTCCAGTGCAAAGGCCCCTGGTCAAGGGTCTGCAGTGAGTCAGGCCAGCCGTAGGGGTCCCAAGGAGGGTCCTATTTCTCTGTGGCCATCAAGGCCCCTGGCTGCTCTCTCCAGGTGCCTAGTGTCAGAAGAGGCTGCATTTCCAGAAAAAACAGAAGATTCCTGACAAGTCTCATGAAGATACGTGATTAGGAGGTTACAGAGCCTGCTGTCTCTGCTTCTCCCCAGGAGCTGCGTCACCCCTAAAAGTGGGCCTGTGGCTGCACCCTCAGGCCCCTCCTCACCTCGCCACCCCCAGCTCCTGCCGTCCTTCAGTTGAGCCAAATGAAACAGCAGTTCCAGGATATGCATTTGTCATTAGAAAGAAAGAAAGAAAGGAAAAAATCAATCCTTTGGCCTCTTTGGCCCAAGCTGGTCGTCTGCCCGGAGACGCCGGAGCCCAACAGTGCTTAAGACTCTGCGAGCCGCCGTCGCTCAAACTGGACGGGGTAAATGGCTCCCCGGGAACCATTATGGTCGATTGACTTGTCAAGCTGACGGTGTGGCGTGTGGGTGCCGCGGGTGGGAGACCGCAGGGGTCACCAAGGCTGCTGGGCGGGGGCAGATTTCCCCAACTGGGGCGGTCACTGAGAGGCTGCACTGCTGGGGATACCTTCTGGGGTGCCTGTTGTCATTATGAGCACCTGTGGGTGCGGGTATGTAAGGGGGTATGGTGTGGGCTGCAGAATGAAGCTCTGAACCTTCCCGCCCCAAAGACATTTAGTGTGGACTCTGGAGCCAGGTAGCTTGGGTTCAAGTCCCAGTTCTGCCACTTACTAGCTGTGTGACCTTGGATAAAGCACTTAACCTCTCTATGCCTGAGTTTTCTCATATGTAAAATGGGGATAATAGTAGTAGCCACCTCCTTAAGAATGGTGAGGCATAAGTGAGTTAATGCATGTGAAGTGCTGAGATCTGTACCCAGCACATAGAAGCACTAAATAATGTTAAAATTGATAATAATTACTATTATTCTTCACTCCAGAGCTGTATATTTGCCACTCATGGTAGAATTAATGATTATAATTAGTAATTATATAAATAATAACAGTAGGTAAAGTAAGTATAACTAGGTATCACAATGAGCAAGGAAGGTGAGTGCCAGCTCTCACTGAGGCCACAGACAGCGGAAAGGTGGGAAGCACGTGTCATTGGGCAGACGGGCGGATAGTCAGACACGGGGAATAGATTCTGAGACAATGTGTGGCAAAGGAACCGCCTGGCTCTGGCCTCGGGGAGGCTTCCTGGAAGAAGTGACCCTTCAGCAGAGATCTCAAATACAAGGTCAGGGAAAAGCATCCCAGAAGAAGGAACAGCATGTGCTGAGCCCCTGAGGCTGGTGGAGGAATTGTGCATACAGGAGCTGAAGGAAGCCGTGAGGCCGGAGCGCCAATTTTGAGCAGGCTGTCGGGCCTGCCCCGGCCTCGCTCCTGCCGCCTGCTGGCTGGGAGCAAGGGTGGAGGAGAAACACGATACCGCGCGTGTGGCTCGGAGGGAAGGCTCTCTAAAGAGGCACTTTCTGAACTGGCAAACACTGTCAAAGCCTTAGGTATCGCTTTTATTTTTTAGCACGCTGCTCAGTCCATGTTTCGTTCCCACTCCCATTTCCATCTGTGACAGCGTATGCCGGGCAGCCAGGACTCACATCCCAGCGCTGCTGCTTCCTGGCTGCGTGTCCTTGGGCAGGTTATTTCCCCTTTCTCAGGCTTGGTCTTCCCATCTGGAAGATGGGTGTGGTGTTGCACCTCCTGATGGTGGCCTCCAGAATGTGTCTTGCAGAGCTCTGGCTTCAGGGAGTGTGGTTGTCCCCGGTGCTGTGCTGACATCCACCCCACAGCTGGCCCAACTGGGGACTGAGCACAGCAGGGATTTCGGAGCAGACTCTTACCTGGGACACATAGAACTCTTCTGCCAGCTGCATAGCAATCTAGGAGCTTCCACCAACCAACTAACCTGGCTGCCTTCCTTCCCGCTTTCACTCCTTCCCTCTCTCCTCCATGCCGGTTCCCTCCAGCAGGCGCACATCTCCTTGCCATATAATCTTGCCTTCGTGTCCGGTTTTCAGAGGCCCATGCTGTCCTGCAGGAGTGAGGACGTGGGACTGGGACATCTGCATGAGGCTCCCAGTGCTTGGAGACTCTCAGCCGGGGCACCTGCTGTGACTTGCTGGGAGGTGGGAGAGCTGTCACTCCCGGCACAGCCTCTTCCTGGCTGCCTGTCCCTACCCGGCCCATTGGTCCCCCTTCCCGTGTGACCCTCCTGCTTCTCCCCCCTCATCGCCTGTCATCGCCTGTTCATGCCACCGTGATGCCTCACCGTTCCTTAGACACTGAGCACGGTCCAGCCTCAGGGCTTCGCCTTACTGTTCCCTCTCTCTGGGACACTTCCCCAGACGTCTCCCTCCCACAGTTGGCTCAGTCCTCTGCTTAACTGTCACCTCTTTGGAGAGGTCCTTGCCTCTCTCCAGAACAGCTCCCCGTCTCCTTCCTCTGCTTGCCCTGATGTGGCCCTGCGGTTTATCTGTGCGTTTGTTCACTGCCTTCTCCCTCTCTGGGGAGGGCTAGGATGTGATAAGAGCTCGGTCCATATTTGAGTGATGGAGTGGAGTGACCAAATGCCACAGGAAGGGTGAGGTGGGGCAGTGGCCCCTCGACTCCACCTTGGGGCGCAGCCCTGGGGGCCCCAGCTGCTTCACCCGTCACTGACTCTTGAAAGTTGCTCAGCCCACGCCTGGGAATCAGGCACAGCCTCAGGCCTGTGGCGAATGAGGGTTTATCTTTAGCTCCATCAGTCTCACTTTAGGGTGACCCCAATTCCAGCCTGAGAGGTGGCTCCCATCCTAATTAATAAATCCATTAATTAATTGCCGACATGCTGTGGGCCATTAGTGATGGTTTGGTAGCCTCAGTCACAGAGAGCTCAAAGCAGGTCCCTGCAGCCTGGGCGATGGCTGTCATGGGGGACACAAGACAGCCGGTTACTGTCTTCAGACCCGGATGACATTCTTCTCCCAGGCCTGGTCCAGGCCCACCTGACCAGCCCAGCAGGCGTCACAAAGGGGTCTTGGTCTCTGGACCGTGAGCCCAGGTTGAGGGCCTTTCCTTGTCACCATCCCCAGGGACCCTCTGTTTGTAAGTAGATGGGAGACCAGGATTGAAATCCCATCTTTCCTGCTGTGGCTGGGCCTCAGTTCTTCTGTCTAAAACGCAGGTTCCCTGGTTTGTTGAGACAGGTAATTCATTCTTTTTTTTTTCCCCCGAGACAGAGTCTCACTCTGTCACCCTTGGCCTAGAGTGCAGTGGTGTCATCATAGCTCTCTGCAACCTCAAACGCCTGGCCTCAAGCGCTCCTCCTGCCTCGGCCTCCCAGAGTGCTAGGATTACAGGTGTGAGCCACCTCACCTGGCCCCATTCACTCATTTAATGAACATTATTCAGCCTCTGCTGTGTATCAGATGCTGCTTGAGGCATCGAGAGTGCAGCAGTGAGCAAAAGCGAGCAAGTCCTCCCCCATAAAGCTTCTATTTCATAGTCATTTGGAGGCAGAAGTACTTTTCTTCAAGGGTTGTAAGAAGTGAAAAGCAACAGCTCGATATAATCACTTGTCCTAGGGCTGGGTACATTGTAAGCCTTTCCTAAATGGTGACTAGTTTTCATTATTATTATCTTTATTAACAATTATTATCATCATCACTAAAATGTGAGGACATTTCCTGTTGACTTTCAATTGCCTTGGAGCAGCACTGAAACGATGGCAGCATGGGCTTGGAGCGGGCAGACCCTGCTTGGGACGCTGGTCTCGCTGCTTCCTAACTGTGAGGCTCTCCAGTCAGCTCAGCGGTGCTCACGTCTGGGTGGAGCCTGGAGATTGCTTTGCAGCACTGGCTGCTCAGGTATCCAGCGCCAGGACCCCAACTGCACCCCACAAGCATAGGAGTCTCATTCCAGGCCTTCCTTAGCAAGCACCAGCTTGTCCCAGCCTGGCCCACCAGAGCCAGCAGCTGTACGGTGGACCAGCTCCTCACACAGAAGCACGGGACAGGGCGTCAGGCCTCGCCAAATGCCGCTTGGCAGGCATTAGCAAGGCCAGACTTGGCTCCTGCGGGCTTTGGAGGGTCAGAAGAAGGCTCTTGGAGGGGCCCGTGCAGGCCTGGGATTTCTTTAACAAGTAGCTCTTGAGCTTTTTTATTGCATGCTGAACAGTGTTCAAATCCCTTTACAAAGTTACCTTGCTTAATTTTCACAACAACTCTATGAAGGGAAAACTATTTCTATGCCCATTTTACAGCCGGGCAGAGTGAGGCCAGAGAGTTGAGTCCAAGGCCACGTTGCCAGCAAGCAGCAGAGCCAGGGGACTCGAACCCAAGGCCCAAAAGTCTCATGACCACCCATGTCCCTTTCTGGACCCACTAGTGGGCAGAGGTGCCCGTCCCAGGGCAGATGCCTGCTGCTTGTCCCCTGCCCAGGGGCTGGTTCTCCCATCTGCAGTCACGATGCCTATATTTTCCCCTATATTTTCTTTTTCAAAAACCTCTTAAAACACCTTGCCAGTGTCAACTCATGGACATGAATCTGAGCCCAAAAGCCTGAGAGGCATGGGGTTGGGGCAGGTTTGTTTTATGAATAACGCGAGAAAGATTTTCGTCTGCCCGCCTGGAAATGAGCCCCACCCGGCCATCCATCCCAGCCGCCCGCTGGGTCCCGGCACGGCATGGCGCGCCCTGTCGTCAGGACTGCGTTCCGCAAGATGGAATTCTCGGCCTGGGCTGATAATAAGCAGGTATTGATTGCTGCCGTGGTCATTATCAAGATTTATTTAGTCAATATGGCCTCCCCGGTCAATAAATCGTGTCGTTGATAAAGAAGGAAGGAGATAGACTTGTAGCCTTTATTAAAAAAGTTTTTTAGATTTTTTTTTTTAACAGCCATGTTCAGTTCCACTTTCTGTGACTGCATCAGACACACTCTACATTTTGTGTTTGTCTTTATAAGCTCTTTCCTTTCATGGAGGAGCTTTCTGTCATAGCTCTGGTTTTGGGGGGCAAAGACTTGGGGCCAGGGCTGGGGCTTGAGAGTGGTTCCTGGGCCTCGTTCTTTGGTTTAATCCTTACACCAACACTTTGGGGAGGGCACTGGTTCTGTGTCATTTTGCACATGAAGAAACTGAGGCCTAGGAGGTCCATTCACTTGCCCGAGGTCACGCAGGACTCAAACTCCAACAGTCTGGCCGGAGTCTTTGCTCTGAACTGGACATTTATCCAGCAAGTAGCGAATATTTATCGAGCATGTGCTGTGGGCCAGCAGTGCCAGGGGCCGGGTGTGGAAGGGTGAGCCGAACAAGTAAATGTGTAATTACAGAAATGGAAAGAACGGAGGAAAGGAACAACCAGAGTGCTGAGATCCAGATGGAGGGACACCTGTTACTCAGAGTGGCTGTAGAGGGTAACACTGAGTAGGTGGCACGTAGACCGTGAGACCTGGACCACGTGAAGGAGCAGGTTGGGTAGAGTCCGGGCGGAAGAGAGGTCACAGCTGCAGGAACAGGGGTGGGGATCTACTTGGCACATCGAGGAGCTTAAGGGAGGCCAGTGTGGCTGGGGAGGGGCTGAGTCCAGAGTGGCAGGTAGGTCCCTGTCAGATAGGCCCTTGTAGGCCATAGTAGGCACTGGATTTGGTTGGATTCTGTTCTCAGGGAAATGGGAAGATATTGAGGGTCTGAAGGAGGGGGAAGCGGGATCAGTCTGTGTTTGGGTTGCAGTGGGTTTTAGTCTGATAGGGATCATGAATGGGGAGGGGACATTTGGGAAATATGTCAAAGAGAGCTTCTGTGACAAATTGGACATCATTATCTCTGCCCAGAGAGGGTTCTGAGTGGCAGGAAGGCTTTGGGCACACAAGTGTTTTGAGGATGAGCACCATTTGGTGTCGGGTTTGGAGAGGTTACCATGGGGACATGCCACCGTCCCCCAGCTAGGTGGCAGCTGTGCATCCTCAGGAAGGGCATGGCTGGTTCCCTGTGCACGTGGTCGGCTGGGTGGGTTTGGGCGCCTTTCGTGGCAGGTACACAGTGGGTAAGAGGCGCCGTCCTGCTCCACTGACACAGAGCTGCTGGGAAAAGGGTTGTGGGGCGTTGGGTTATGTTCTGGGACAGGCCCTTGCCCACTGGTCTCCGTGGGCCTGGTTTCCAGTGTGCTCCCAGGTGCCACACATTAGGGAGGGCCATGAAGAGATGAGCTGACCAAGTTGGTGAGGCAGTAGAACCCAGGCTGTGTGCGGGTGCTCTGTTGCGGGGGGCCGTGTCCTGGCCCTAATATAGGAGGATGCTGTTGGGTATTAGAGGGGTTGAGTGTATACCTGGGGGTTACAGGGAATGTGGGCTGGAGTACAGAATAAATAGACATTTTTTCATCCCTTAGTTTTTTCTAATCTGAGAGTACCTGTGGACTGAAAGTCTAGCAGGGGGGTGGGGGATCACGTCCCTACCATCCCTCACACACTCGTCTGTTACCCACCTAACATTCTCTTATCTATTCATTCATAAATCTGCTCACTCATCTGCTATCCTCATCCACTCACTACTTCATCTAGCTGTGCTTCCCCATTTCTGCTGATCTTAACCATCCATCCAACTGTGCATCCATCCATGAATTCATCCATCTATCCATCCATCCATGCACCCATCTGTCTATCCATTCATCCAGTTAGCCACCCAGCAACCTTCTTACTCACCCTTCCACATATCCATGTACCCAATAAAAATCCCTTCCTCCATGCATTCGTCTGTACGACATCTACTCAGCCAACACCAGGAATGCAAAGATGGAGCAGTCCTTGTTCTTAAGGATTTTTTAGACTGGTGAAGGAAGCAGTGGTAGAGAAACAACCCACTGTCATCGGCAAAGTAATCAAAGCATATACACAGAGCTGTGGGGGCCAAGAGGGGACATAGCCACTGGCCTCACAGGCCTGAAAGGTTGGTGGAGGCTGCCGGGAAGGGCACTAAGCTTGGAACATGTAGTTCTCTGCTCCCCCACTCCCAGTCTGGGTATTCACTGATAAACTCCTTTAGCCTAGGCAGTGGATGCTCCTTGAGCCTATGGTCTCAGAGGGCAGCCTTCCTCTAAGGAGATGCCACAGGAACCATAATCACCAAACCCCTGGATAGGCCCGGGAAGGACCAAGCTCTGTCCTGTAGCAGATTGGAGCCCAGCAAGGTCCTTGAGAGAGACTTTTGTGGGCAAGGCAGGTATCTATGACCAAAGAGGTGGACAAGATTGGTTCCCAGGCCTGCCACTGGGCCAGGGCTCCCTGTTTTCACCATTCAGTGCAGATCGACAGTACCCAACCTCTCAGTGATGCTCAGAGCCTGTCAGAAGCAGTCCCACCTGTGCTGTTGGACTGCTTCCGGTTCTGCAGAGAAGGAAACTGAGGCACAGGGTATATGAAGGAAGGGAGGGCAGAGAAGCCCTCTACTCCACATCCTTCTCCCCTGCTTAGTCACATGTCCGGCTCACACTCCATCTCCGCTTGTGTGTCCCCCGCCCACACTCCAGCCTACTCCACCCCCCACTCCCTTGGAGAGCCTCCCCTTGGCCCTCCTGGCATTGCATTCTCTTTATTTTCCTCCTACCTCTGGTTGCCACTTCCCTGATTCTTTTCAGACCCATTCTCCCCCAGCTGGCCTCTAAATCTGTCAGTCCCTCTGACGTCTGTCTCTTCTCTGTGCCCTCTCTGAGTGACCTCATCTGCACCCACAACATCTGCCTCCCAGCTCTTCATTCTCTGCCTCAGTGCTCCAGACCCATTTACGCAACAACCTTCTTGACATTTCTTTTTTCTGTTTTTCAAAAGCCACTTTATTGACTTTTTGTGAATGTCTGTCTCAAAGATGTCTCTAGCTGAAGACATCCAAAACCTAACTCTCCTGGTCTCCATCTTAGGGTTGGCTTCACCCAGGTCTTCAGGACAGAAACCTGGGAGCTTCCCTGACTGCCTCCCTCTCCTGCATGCCCCTCACATCCAATCCATCGGTAAATCCTGGGGATTTTACCTCCTGGGTGCCTCCTGCATCCCATCCCCTACCTCTAAGGGCTATCTCCACCACTGGCCCTTAGACCCATGCCCCCATCACCTCTTCCCTGGATTTTGGTCTCTCAGTTTGCCTTCCTGTACTGACTCCAGCCTCCTCCACTCTATTGACACACAGTAGCTAGGGAGAATATTAAAAACCCTTTAAGAATCATTTCCTTGGGGGGATGAAGAAAAATTGGCTAATGGGTACAAATATACAGTTAGATAGAAAGAATAAGTTCTAATGTTCAGTAGCAGAGTGGGATAAGTATAGTTAACAACAATGTACTGTATATTTCAAAATAGCTAGAGGAGAGGACTTGAAATATTCCCAACACATAGAAATGATAAATACTTGAGGTGATATGTGCCCTAAATATCCTGACTTGATTACTATACATTGTATGCATGTAACAAAATATCACATGTACCCCATAAATATGTATGGATAGTACATATCAATTTTAAAAAAGATAAATCTGAAAAAAAAAGAAAGAAAAAACTATTTCCAATGGCTCTCTATTGCCTTGAGGTAAAGACCTCAGAGTGACCTTCCAGGCTCAGCATGGACTCATCACTACCCTCTGTTCTTGGTTTATAGTATTGTTCAAGTTTTCTGGGTTTTTTTGTTAATCTTCTGTCTGGTTGTTCTATACATTATTGAAAGTGGGGTATTTAAGTCTCCAACTATTATTGTTGACTTCTATTTCTCCCTTCAATTCTGTCAGCTTTTGGTGCTCTGTTATTAGGTGTGTATATGTTTATAGTTGTTATACCTTCCTGACCAATTGACCCTTTAATCATTATCAAATGTCCCTCTTTTTCTAGTAATGGGTTTTTGCTTTAAAGTTTATTTTGTCTGATATTTCTATAGTCACTCCTACTTTCTTATGGTTGTTTGCATTGCATATCTTTTTTCATCCTTTTGCTTTCTATCTATTTGTGTCTTTGAATCTAAAATGTATCTCCTGTAGACATTTAGTTGGATCATTTTTTTTAAAAAATCCAGTCTAAAAACCTCTGCTCTTTGGTTGGATTGTTTAACCCATTCATATTTAATGTTATTATTGATATAGTAGGATTTATGTCTGCCATGTTGCTTTTGTTTTCCATATGTCTCATGTCTTTTTTGTTCCTCTTTTACTGCTTTCTTTTGCATTGGGCGAATATATTCTAATGCAGCATTTTAATTTTATTAATGGGTTTTTTTAAACTATATTTTTTGAGGTTTTTCTTAGTGGTTATTCTAGGGTTTACCATATACATCTTAACTTAGGTTCAGATTTGTATTAGTTTAATTCCAGTATTCCTTTTTTTACTGGTATGTTATAATTGTACATATGCCCACTATTCTTGATCTTGAGCACATTCTTTGTGCCCTCCACGTTCCAGCCACACGTGACTTCCTTCAGTTTCCCGTGCACTACACCTTGCTGTGCATGACCTGCCCTCCCTGCCTGCAATGCTCTTCCCACACTTGCTCCCATCAACTCCTCTTTGACCCTTGGAGCTTGCTCAATGTCATTTCCTTGGGGCAGCCTCCCTGGGGCCATGCACCCCCATCTCCACAGCACTTACACAGCAGGGCTCACACATACCTCTTTGGATTACTATTAACACCTACCTCCCTCTGCGGACTCTCATTACCACGAAGGCACAGAGCAGCTTATCTCCAGAATCAAGCAGCAGAGGGCAGAGCACATAGTAGGCCCTCAAAAAAACAAAAAAATGGTCAAATGAACAAATAGGGTTGGATGTGAGTGTAGCGTGACCATATTTGTGAGTTTATGTGTGTATGTCTGCATCTTTCTGTGTACATATCTTTGAGTGTGTTTGTGGTCTTCATGTTTGTATGTCTGTGTCCTTGTGTATCTTAGTGTGTTTCTGTAGATGTGTGTGTCTGAGTGTGCCTGTGTCTGCATCCTCCCACGAGTATCTGTGTGTGTGTGTTAGTGTACGTCCTTATCCCTGTATGCACCTTAGCGTGTCTGTGTGTGTGTGTTTGTGCGCTCATGCTCCCAGGCAGAGTTTCTTTCAACGTCTCCTTGCCATGCAATTATATTTTGACTAGTTTGCTGTAGCATTTAATGATTTCCCCAAAGCTAAACACGGCCCCTGAGAATTGATCGCACCGTGATGGAGTGGAGATGGGGACGTGGGGCCAGTGGTGGGTGCTGCCTCCTCGGGATTGGCTGCTGCACCTGCCGCAGCTCCCCAGCCCTAAATTGGTCCCTCCCAGGAGGGTAGGTTGGTGCAGGGGCAGATTAAGACTCCTGCCAGAGACAGACCAGCTTTGCTCTTGCCCGCTATGTGAGGCAGCCAGGGAAGTGCCCCTCTCCTTGCCTCAGTTTGCTCATCTCTGAAATGGGGGGAGCAAAACTAGTCACTTCATAGGGTCTCCGAGTGGAGGAAGTGAGACAGTCCCTGTGCCTGGCACATACCTGGTGCTCCGTAGATGTTGTTTGGTCATCTGCTTTCATGCTTGCTGCCCGTTAGTGCAGTGGGAAGAGACGATTTCAGGCTGCAGCATGGAGGGAGATGACTACAAAACTATGCTGCTTCAAGGTTGCCCTTTCCAAATGGCTTCTCTGGGCCATTCAAGGGCTGCCCACCTGCCCTAGGGGAAGCAATGTGCTAACCCACTCATGCCCAGAGACTTTCAGAGGCTTCCCACGGACACAGGAGCATTTTCTCAGCAGAGATGGGATTTAGCCCTAGAATTTTCTGGCTTCTAGAAATCTGCCAGCTGCTTCCAAGAGTCTAGCCTTAACTCTCTGTCTCACTATCCCCACTTCTACATCCTCCCTGTCCCCGAGCTGCCATACTCCTCACACTTCCCAGCTTTTGCAGTTGCTGGTCCCTCAGCCTGGAACACTGTTCCCATTGTTCTTTGTAGGCCTGAGCTGTCTTTCCCTGACTCTGCGCTGGCTTAGGCACCTTTTCTACCTCCCACTTACATATCCCGGCCTGGGATGCTTTCCATACTACCAGGTGGTTCCCCAGTTCCTTTTTGGTCTCCCCTATCAGGGCGTGAGCTCACTACCCTGAATCAAAGGTGCGGTACTTGCTGTGGTGATTGGCAAGCGCTGAAGGCTCAGTGGCTTGATCAGAGGTCACATTTTAAAAACTCAGATTCCTGGCTTTTTCTTTAGCGGGAGAGCTGGCCTCCCTGGGGCTGCCTTTCACACAGGGCTGGGTTCCAGGGGTGTGGGTTTCCCATTTGGCGCAGCCCCACTGAGCTGAGCCCTCCCTGCGTGGCCCCGGGAGACATGTGAGTTAGCAGCCTCGTGCTAACTTTGTGACTGGCACAGAGGTGACTCCGCCTTCTCTGGCCTCAGTGTAGCTATTCCAGGAAATGGACAGAGTTTATAGGACCTTTCAGGATAAAGGAGCTCTGAAGCTTTTTAAAAATTTTAATTTAATTTTAATTTAACAAGCACTTACCAAGGATGGCTACATGCTAGGCATGACTCTAAGTGCTTCCTAAATGTGACTCTAAGTGCTTCCTAAATGTCATTTAAATGATTTAATTCCCATAATAATTCTATGGAGTAGGCATTGTTAATATCCCCATTTTGCAGAAGAAGAAGCTGAGGCACAGGGAGGTTAAGTGACTTGTCCAAGGTCACGCAGCAGAGCCAGGCAGTCTGACTGCAGAGTCTGTGTTCATAGGCTCTATTGCCACTCGTTATTTCCCTTAATACCTGAGGCAGAGACGGGTCTAGTCGGGAAGGGGCTGCCGTGTGCTCAGTTTCCCCCTTTCCTCCCCAGCAGCCACTGTATGTGCGGGTTTGCCTCATAAAGGTCTCGTGATGCTGGGTGGCTTCCGTGGACAGCGCTGCCTGGCGGGAGTGGGGCCTGGGCCAGGATTGCTGGGAGTGGGCACCGACTAGTGTCAGGGACGTCAGGGCCCCAGGGGCCACAGTCGGAGCTGGTCGCCACAGCAGGGGTCACTGGGAGAGGCCAGGAGGCCTATTTCCTGCCCTTCCCGTCCTAGGGTAGCTGGACCCTGGGACCCTCGGGCTGGGAGCCTGGGAGTCTCTCGGAGCTGGCCCGTCCCTCGGAGGACATCCTCTTCAGCCTCCGCAAGCAAGGGGGTTGGTCCCACAGCCCGTGGCCTACTTTGTGAAATTCATCTCTGAAAAGAATCGTTCTCTTATCAGAGCAGAGCATCTTGGCATCTCGTGGTGGGTGAGGCCTGCTGAGGTCTTCCGCCTCCCTGGAGTGGGCAAGAGAGGAAGCCCGGCCAGCTCCTGCTTCCCATGCGGCCGCTGAGTGTGGGGGTCGTGGGGAAGGCAGCCCCGCCGGTGCCTGTCTGCCACCCCTACCCAGGGTGGGGCTGGCCCTCCACGGCAGGTGAGTGGGCGTGGGCCAGAGAATAATTTGTTTCTGTGGGTGTACTGATAAGCTGCCTGATTAAGCCCCTTGCTAATGAGAATCAAAGCCCCTCGCTGGGAGTCGGGCGGAGCTGAGCCCGGCTCTGCTGTGGACCAGCTGCGGTCCTGGGCCAGCCGCTCGGCTGCGTGGGGTCTCAGCTTTGTTCTCCATAGTATGGGGCTTCCTGCCTCCTTCCCCTCCACAGCTAGGTTGTGTGGTTGGCTGTGCCCGTCCTGCCACCACACGCGACAGGCCCCCGGAGGACGCTGGGGCTGTTGAGATCTGAGGCAAAAGGCGGAGGCTAATTATGGCTTTCTCTGGGAGGAGTTCTTGTCACTGGTGGTCAGATCCGTTGACCTGTTTCTCATGCTGGCAGGAAAGGGGGACCCTGAGGATGAGGATGGTTTGTAAAATGCATGACTGTGTGCGTGTGTGCAAATGTGTCAGTCATTTGTGCCGAGTAACAAACCACCCCGGGCTTAGCGGGCTGAAACAGTTATTCTATACTCATAGATTCTGTGAGCTCAGAGTCAGGACTGAGTCTAGTTGAATGAGCACGTCTCTGCTCCGTGACAGCGGGGGCTTCAGCGGGAAGACTCAGAGTTTGGGGATAACTTGACAGCTCATATCTGGTGATTGGTGCCGGCTGTCAGCTAGGACCTCAGCTACCTGGGGGTCACCCCTGTGCGGCATCTCCCTGTGGTCTCTTTGTGAGGGCTGCCTTGGGCTTCCTCACAGCATGGCGGCTGGGTTCCTAGAGGGAGTGTGCTGGGAGGGCAAGATGGAAGGGAAGGTGTTTTTGTGCTCTAGCCTTGGAAGTTGCTGCCATTGCCTTCATCAGTCTGCTGGTCGAGGCAGTAGCAGAGGTTGGCCCAGGTTTGAAGGGAGAGGCTGGAGACCTCACCATTCAGTGAGAGGAGCATCAGGGCCACCTTGCAAGAAGCCTGCGTGGTGAGAAAGACTGTGACGGCCATCTGTGGAAAAGACAATCTGCTGCTGGAAGGGTGGTGATTCAGGTGATTCAAGGCCAGTTGTGACAGGCTGTGAACGGAGCAAGTGTGACAGGAAGTGTCTGAGTGGGAGAGTAGGTGTGACGGAGGTTGTGTGGGGTAAGTTGGTGTGGCTGAGTAGGGAGTGTGACAGGAGGTGGTGTGAGGAGAGTGTGACAGAGATAGCTGTCCAAGGAGAGTGGGTGTGCCACGAAGTGGCCAAGCGTGAGCAGGTGTGACGGGAGGTGGTGTGAGGGTAGTGGGTGTGACAGGAAGTGGTCAAATAGGGAGTGGTTGTGACAGGAGGTTGTGTGGGGGTGTGAACGTGACAGAGATGGCTGTGTGAGGGGAGTGGGTGCGACAGGAAGCGGCCAAGAGGGAGATGAGATCTGGCTTTGCCAGAGTCCGCCATGATGGAAGTGGCCTGGCGGGGACAGTGCCCAGGATGCCAGCGGCACCATCTTTCCTTGCTTTCCAAGCTGCCCCCTTGAGGCCCTCGGGGTGACCAAGTGGATTCCAACGTGGGGACTCAGGACCGGCCAGTGCCCTCCTGTGGCGTGCCCTGTCTTGCTCCCTGCCCCGGCCTCTGCCATCCTCCTCTCTTCCATGGGCCCCGAGCTGCCCGCTCCCACCAGCGGCCTCTGCCTCTTCCAGAAAGAGCGACTCCCACCTCAGCAGCCTGGAAGCACTCCAACTACCGTACTTTTCTTCAAATAAAAGCAGCTAATTAACATTATTCTTTAATTATTGCCTTTATCAACAAGGGGTCTGATTTGTACCAGCAGGATAGTTGCTTTCCCTTAAACTACCCAAGTGAATGCTTCAGTTCCTGGTGCTTTTGAAATGAATTTGATGTCATCTGCCTAGAGTCACTTAATGGGGACGCCTGGGTAATGACTGAACGCGCTAACTCCGTTAGCAGCCCTGGAAGCATGTAATTTGGCCCCTCAGGCAACAGCACTTTTGAAATCTCTGGATAGTTTTGAACTCTCTGTTCTTAATTAAATATGCAATTTTTCACGGTAACCAGGTTAATTCTTTTGTGTTGTGTTGTAATACTGTTAGGAATTTTCATAGTTCTTATTAAACATTATTCAGGCATTGTGAATTCCATAATTAAAAAAAATGAAAAGAACAAAGCCTGATTCACTCCTTTCTTTTCCCTGGCTAATTTATCAAATGAATTTTGCAAATTTTTCTTTCTGTCCCCAGACAGTGTGGCAAGTATTTTAAAGGGGAAGGATTTAATTGCCCTGTAGGGATTGGCTGGTTATGAAGGATTTGGCTGTTTGATTAGTAAACCCAGTTGGGAATGGTCTAATGCTCCATGATCTTAAAAATTGTCTGATTGTACCCTCTCTAAGGAGGCCTCTCTTTTCGTTATGTAGAGCATCAGCTTCACACAAGTGTGATTATTAGGTAGCGAGGAAGGGGAGAGAAAAAGATCTGACTTTACTTTAAATTGGGGGTCTTGGGAGATTTTTACCCCCATTTCTCTAGCTGGGGAGGAGGAGAGAATACAGAAGAGACAGACACAGACGGAGAGCAATTCTCAAATCTCAGGTACCGAGCAGGTGGAAGGTATCTGAGAGGGTGGGCACAAAGGGACATTTTACAGCATCCTTACAGGGAGTGGCACCCGCCACGCTGGTCAGCTGGACAGGTCACTTGTCAGCTGAGGAGGCGCCTCTTTGCAGGGCTTCTGGGGCAGGAAGAGTGGGGGGATATGCTTCCATTCTGGAGTTAGGCAGCCTGGTCTCTGAAAAATGTACAGATGCCCCACTGAGTGTGCTGGGTGTGGGCAAAGAGGACTGTGCCCCCCCAGATGTCCTTTACGAGGCCAAGGCCCTGTGTCGAGGGGCTTTGAGGCAGAGATAGCCAGGCCCTTGTAGGAAGGGGAGCAGGAGCTCTCACTGCCTAATTCCTGGACCTTTTCTTTTCAGTGAGGGCCCCGTTTAGGCCTCAGTTTTCCCCATCTGCAAAATGGGGCAAGTGACTCTTCTGACTTTGCTGGGTCCCCCAGTGCTAGCTTTCTGTATCTTAGAGGTGGGAGATGTGGCAGGGCCCAGATGATGTAGGACCTTTAGAGTCATGGTGAAGAACTGAAATTGTTTTCTAAGGGCAAAGATCCTTAGATCTTGGAGGAAGGGAGGGATGACCTGGAAAGAGTGTTACCAAAAGGGGGGTGGTCCTGGCTGGGGATGTGCAGGAGAGGGGGCCTTTGTGCCAGAGGGCGGGTTCTGCCAAGCAACCCCTCCCTCCCCACCTACCCCTACCAGACTTAGCATCTTTAGCCCTGAGTTCTGGGGACTTCCCACCCCTGCCACCACCCTTGGGATCCTGACTCACATGATCTTTCCAGCAGGTCACAGGAACCTCCTGGGAAGTTATAGCAGGGAGGTGGCAATGACTTATGTTAGGTCATGTGGCAATGC
Organism: Lepilemur ruficaudatus; assembly: GCA_963574885.1. Lineage (NCBI taxonomy): Eukaryota > Metazoa > Chordata > Mammalia > Primates > Lepilemuridae > Lepilemur > Lepilemur ruficaudatus. The sequence continues at coordinate 71,741 of CAUYRT010044824.1, read as the reverse complement.
CCTTGCTTGATTCTCTTGGTTAAAACTAAGAGTCTTGGACCCTGAACTCTTCCTCTAGGGATCTTTATAGAAACACCAAATCACATTGCCACACCCTCTCCTCTGCTTAAAAATTTTCAGTGGCTCCCTATTGCTCATGGGATGAAGTCCAAACTTGTACTTTGGCCCATGAGGCCTGCTGTGATCCTCCCCGACCTCATCCAGTTCCACTATGTCATCTCTCTTTTTTTTTTTGAGATGGAGTCTCACTCTGTCACCCTTGGCTAGAGTGCAGTGGTGTCATCATAGCTCACTAGAACCTCAAACTCCTGGGCTCAAGTGATCCTCCTGCCTCAGCCTCCTAAAGTGCTAGGATTATAGGTGTGACCCACAGCACCCAGCCAATCCATGTTGTCTCTTGCTAGAGTTTCTTGCCCCCAAGTCCCTCAGCCAGGCTTAAACTTAAATGCCTTATGCTCTCTTACCTCCGGACCTTTGCATATTCTGTTCCCCTACCTGGAACATCTCTAATCCAGGAGGCTCTCCTGAACCGCCTGGCTGGATTAGGGGGCTCCCCCCATGGTAACACGCATCGCAGTTGATTAGGATTGCTGGCCTTGCCGTTTTATTTTTAAGGCCCATGAAGGCAGTGTTTGTGTTTGTCTTGTTGACTCTTGCCACAAGCACAGAGCTTGGCACATGTTAGTATCCATCGATGGCACCATGGTTCTGCTGCTCCCAGAGTTTCAGGAAGCAGGAATCTCCTAACCTGGCTGGAACCTAGCAGGAAGCAGGGTTCTGTTTGGTTTGAAGATGCCAAGAGGGACAAATTCTACTTCCCCCAGGCCCAGCCCGGCCCAGCCCATCCTGCAGCTCTGGAAGGTTCTGTTGGAGCCGACAGCTTCTGTGAAGGGAGGACTTAAATGGAACCATTTCTCGAGGGCCAAGGAAAGAGGCTGCAGCGGCGGCCCTCAGAAGCCGAAAGGGGAGACTCAGCCCCCTCCCCCTTTCTCTCTATATCAGCTGAATCCCCGGATGGCCAGGTGCCAAGATGAAGACCAAAGGAAATGACACAGTTATCTTCCCTCTGAGAAGAGCGAGAGGCCTTCAGAAAGGAAGTGAGCGGTGACACCTGCCACTTCCCAGCCTTGGACTCCAGGACCTGCAGCCTGCCCCTGGGCTGTCCATAGGAGGTTTCCCGCGCGGCCGTGGCCTTGTGGAAGCCGGTCCCTTGCTGCCTGGCGCGGCTTCACGGGCGCAGAGTCCCTGGGCAGGCCCGGCTGCGGGGGACGGAGGATGCCCGCTTCCCAAGCTGCATCCCAGATCTCTGCGCGCCACGGTCAGGCTTCCTTTGCGCTCCCGCCTTCTATTTTTATTCCTGCTTGAGTCATTAGGGGACAAGAGGAGCCAAGGAACGCTTTTGGGGATTGGAGTAGAGGGAGGATCTTTGAGGAATCCCACGACTGCAAGGGAAGGAAGGGACTTCAGAAATTAATTTTGTGTTACGAAGGGCATGTCGCCGCACTGTTGGAGGGCTCCGAAACCAGAGCACAGGGAACGGAGACGTGAAGAGCGCAGTGCCCTGTTCGCTGCAGCACGTTTCTGTCTAGTTTCTTCTGCGTCCAGTGCGCATCACGGTCTTTTCGCTTGGCATCCGCATTAGCCTTGTCCTCGTCGTTTCGCTGTCTTCAGAGCACGCGTTTTACCAGCCTAATATTCCGTGAAGTCAGTGGGTCACTGTCCCCGCAGCCTGGCGCTGGCCCTGGCCCTGGACACCTCTGGGTTTTTTGCTTTCAAATGCTGCTGTGATGGAAGGACCGTCCTTCGGGCTGTCTGCTCTTGGCCCTGTTCCCTGCAGGACAGATGGGTCGGGGGCCTCGTGGCCGAGCGCCTGGCTGTGGAGTCAGGCACACCCGGGTTCAAATTCTGTCCGTGCCGGTGAGACCTCAGCGTGTGCCTCAGTTTCCTCGTCTGTGGAGTGGGTGCCATCTTAGCCTCACTCGCAAGGGAGCATCATCACGGATAGGAGGGTGAGTTTGCCTGAGGCGCTTGACTCGGGCTGAGCGCGTGGTGAGCGCACGGTCCGCCGCGGCTCTGCCGTGCCCAGAGCAGGTGGGGGTCTGTGGGGTCCTCGTGGAGTGGGTGAGGATGGCGCGGTCACAGTAGGTGCCTTTCTGCCCGTGCTGCTGTGTACGTCCCCATTGGGGACACTGTGTAGAGAGACAGGTGTGCGCGCGCACGGGCACACTCGCTGAGGCAGAGGGCGTGCTCGGGGCCGTGCTGGTGGAGGGTCTGAGCTTTTCATTGTGATTAAATATTTATCTGGGGCTTGTACTGTGAGCGTGGCACTTCACAGTAGATAAAATGACGCCGTGTAGAAAAGGCCTGAAAAGCTCAGGGTCGCACTCAGCAAGGAGGCAGAGTGGGGGCTTGGGCAAGGGGAGTTCCTCAGTCTCTCATCAGCCGTTTGGCTAGCACTTATCCGGCACCTACTGTGTGCCAGGCCCCGGGCTATGGGGATGCCCCGGTGATCAGAACAGACATGCTCTCTGCCCTCATGGTGCTGTTGGTCTCCATGGTATTTAGAAGTAAAATCCCTTAAGAGACCAACATTAATCATGTAATCACACATGTTTGAAATCGCAAGCCCCGCTAAGGGCTGCACAGAAAATGAGCCGGGAATGATGAGAGTGTGTGACAGGGACCAGGCAGGGAAGGACACCTGCGTTAGCCAAGTGAAGAGGAGGTGTGGTAGTCCAGTCAGAGGAGGGGAGCGGCATGTGCAAAGGTCCTGGGGTGGGAGGACACACCTCTGGTCACACCTCTGGCTCCAAAAAGTGAAAGGTAGCCAGTGTGGCTGGAGCACATGGTCTGGGACAGTGAAGCAAGATGTGGCTGCACAGGATGGACACGGTAGGCTCAAAACGGGGCCTCTGGGCACTGCTGAGGCCTTTATCCTGAACAGAGGGGAGCCGTGGCTGCGGAAGTTGTGGGGATGGAAGAGGAGGAGGATTGGAACAATTTGAGGGCCTAGAGCCTGGGGTGGGAGAAGTGGCCAGACAAGGGAGCTTAGCTGCTGCCACTGCCATCCGCTGGCCCAGGACCACATGCCTGGCCTCTGTGGGCATCCAGAAAATTCACCCGTCTCTGGGATGGAGCAGGCCAAGGTAGGTGCAGGAAGAAAGCAGTTTCCTGGGCAGATGGGGAGGGGGTTGGGGGTAGACCTAACACGTTCAAATATTCGCTTCCTTGCTGGCATTTATTATTTACCTAGGGGCTTGTGAAAAAGAAAAGGATCCAAGAAAAAAGAACCCACCCCAAACCCCAAATCCAACATTGCTGCAGGCACTTAGCCTGAGGGAACAAGTATTTTTATTTCTCCAATTCCGTGAGTGTGTGAAATGCTACGTTAAAACTCCAGGCCCCTCCAGCACAGGGGGCCCTGGGGTTTCGGGGCCATCGGGAGCGGGGTACTGTCATCCCCAGTGAAGGCTGGCACAGGGGCCCGAGCTCCGAAAAGTGGTGGGCTCCCCGCTCTCATCTGCCTTGTGTTCCAGCAACCCCAGCATGGCCTGTGTGGGGGCTGGCGGTTCTCAGCCTGCCTGGAATGGTGAAATTCCCAAATGAGAGGTTGGAAGGCAGGGAGTCCAGGGGATTTGGCGGCCGCCCCTGCATAGTGATATTCTGGGCCTCACACATTCTTATTAGCATCGTAATCGCTCCAAAATACTGATTCATTATCGCACTCGGAGCTGCAGACTGAGGCAGTGGGGTTTAATAGTTCCATATGAGCCATTCTGGGCTGTTGAGTAAATATTGCTCATTCTGAAAAATTGGGTAAATGTGTGTTTATGCTGTCGACGAGCGAGGCACCAGCCAAGTAGGTAGTTGGTGTCTGGGCTGGCGCCAGGCAAGGTGGGAAGGGACAGGGGAACGCACACTCTCGGAGAAATGTCCAGCTCATGCCTGGCTGGCCTGGGAAATACTCTTCTGGACATGGAGGTTGGGATTGGGAAAGGGGCTTCACCTCAAAATCACGGTAGAAGGAGCCTCATGTTTCTTGTGCTTATGGAAATGGCTCAGGGGTCCCAAGCTCATAGGGACCTGTGATTGGATTCAGAACTGGAGGGCTGGTCACTACAGGCAGTGTGGTAGGCAGTAAGTGTGCAGGTGAGAGGGTTCGACTCTGGGGTCCCTGTTTTGCCACTTGCTAATCATGGGACCCCAGGCAAATTGCTTGACCCCTCTGCAGCCTCAGTTTTCCCATCTGTAAAATGGGGATGATAAAAGAACTTCCTCATAGGGTCTTTGTGGGATTTAAACAAGCTTACATTTAGGACCTTTGAATGGTGTCGACACTGCATGCAAGAAATGTTTGCTGCTGTGCAGTTCTGGTATAGCATGGAGAGAAGGGCTTGCATTTGGATCTCACTATCTCATGGGTTCTTTGACTTTGAGAGTCTGGTGAATTCAGATGGATCCTCTCTTCAGAAACATGAGAGAGACACAGCATTTTGCATATAGTTTCAGGGGGTTGAAGAATTCCCTAAAGCTAACTATGTACCCCAAGTCAAGAAAGAGCTCCTAATTTCTATCGTGGATCACTTTGCTCTGGGGTGGAAGTGAGGCACAGGATTTGGAACTTCCTAGCATGAGGTTTCAACCCAACGCATCGCTTTCATCCTAGATCTGCCTCGTATCTGCTGTGACGCTGGACAAGTGAAGACCCATCTCTGAGCCTCAGTCTTACAGCCCAATGCCTGGCACACAGGACGCACTCAGTACATACCATCATCCTCCTAATTCCTCCTGACTGAAGAACTAGGAGTTGCTAAGTGTAGACTCTGCCTCTCTGTTGCTTTTAGTCTGTGTATAATAATTTGATTATCTGAAATTCTTTTGTTTTTTTGTTTTTTGTTTTTTTTGAGACAGAGTCTTGCTCTGTTGCCCAGGCTAGAGTGCCGTGGCGTCAGCCTAGCTCACAGCAACCTCCAACTCCTGGGCTCAGTGGATCCTCCTGCCTCAGCCTCCCAAGCAGCTGGGACTACAGGCATGCGCTACCACGTCTGGCTAATTTTTTCTATTTTTAGTTGCCTGGCTAATTTCTTTCTATTTTTTTCGTAGAGACAGGGTCTCGCTCTTGCTGAGGCTGGTCTCAAACTCCTGAGCTCAAGTGATCCTCCCGCCTCAGCCTCCCAGAGTGCTGGGATTATAGGTGTGAGCGACCACGCCCAGCCCATCTGAAGTTCTTGAGTCTGATCCTGCTTATTGTTGTGTCTGTTGATTCTTGCACATGGTAGACCAGTTCCTTGTGTGTTTTGTAATTTTGGCTTGAGAGGTCATCTTGGCTAGGATTGTATATCTGGGAGTTCTGTGTGACCTGGATTGACCCTAGTGCAGAAGTCAGCCATATAGTATTAATAAATAAAATATTTATGGCTTTGCAGACTATAGTCTCTGACAGAACTACTCAACTCTGCCATTGTACAAAAGCAGCCATTAAAAGTACATAAATTATTGGCCGGGCACAGTGGCTCACGCCTGTAATCCCGGCAGTCTCTGTTTTAACAAGCTGTCTAGGTGATCGTGATGCATGCTCCAGTCTGAGAACGCCAAAGGGAGTGTAAATTTGAACTCCAGACCTCTGTGAGTGCAGACCCATGGTTACAGATTCTCAGGGGAGGCTGCCTGTTGGTTTTCCAATCTAGAGGCAAGGCCTAGAGACAGATCAAGCCATCTCTCCTCCTAGTGTTAGTGGACAGAAGTGTCCTGACCCACACTGTCACTGAGGGTGCCGGCCTCTGACTGCGCAAGCAGCTCCTGTCTCACCCCTTTGTTGCGGAGGGCACCGAAGTGCCCGTTCGCATACTTAGCAGTCTGATTTTGAGTTTCCTCTTCAGTTTTGGCCCTTGGGAATGTCTTACTTTCGTACAGAGCTGACCTATATATTTGGGGGATGCTGGTATACTTTATTCAGTATTTCTGGGTGTTTCATAGTGGCAGTGTTTCGGGTTATATTTACTACACACAGAAGTCCTCTCAGTTTAAGGAAAAGTTGAGTTTCTCCTTTAGAATGCTTCTTCAGAATGTCTGGCAGCCCCCTGCTTCTCTTGTAACCTGACACTTGTCACTTACCCTGGGGTCCAGGCCTACTTTGTCACTCACAGGGACCAGAGGCCAAGTAAGTGCCAGGGGTCTCTTCACCATCCCTTTGCCTGGAGCTGGAATCCTGTCCAGCCAACATTTGTTGAGCACCCACTGGGTGAGGGGTGAGGGGAGTTTGTACAAGTGATAAGTATCTGTGTTAGAGGACGCCACCCCATGGTCAGTGTACCTGGGGACTTTCCTCTATCCCAGCATTTAAATCCCCTTGTGTCCCGCCATGGAAGGTCTGGGAGCTCTTGGCCACTTCATTATGCATGGCTGAAATTCTACAAAGGCGAACCAGACATGTGACATCTGCCACCCAACATGGTGTTGACCTGCTGGGTAGTATAGGATGTGCCCTGTTGTTTGAAGAACACCGTGTTGAGGATGAAGGCACAGAGGGAGGCCACATGGTGTGTCAGGACACGGCCCTGGGCAGAACTCCACTGCCCTCAGGGTTGTGATTCAGCCATGTTTGTGTCAGTAAACTGCCCAGAGAAATAAGGTCCTGTGCAGAGCGTCAGCACCGGTGGAACGGTTCCATCTTCCGGCTCTCAGATGCTCTTCAGAGAAGCCCAGCGGAACCCCCCCAGCAAGAGTCACCTGCCCTGCTCGGCTCCCACACGCTGGCCCAGCAGGTCTGGCTTGCTGGGAACGGACTTTGCCCACTTTTAAGAAGTGGCCGCAGACGCTGGCTAAGTCCCTCACGTACGTCTCCCTGAGCCCTGCTGACCTGCTGGCCTTCAGCACAGTTCTCCCCGTTCTCCTTCATCTCAAAAACGATCATCTTGAAAAGGATTGTTTTGTGCGCAGTTCACCCAAACGCCGCTTTTTCTAATTTTGCCAGAGTTGCCCTCCCCCTTACCCCCTTCCTTTTATCTCTTTCTTGGATTTGCTTTGGGGTTGGCTTCCTCGAACCAAAATAGCTCTCACAATGCGCGGGGAAAAGTGCTTCCTGCGGATGAATGACATCCCTGTGAAAGCCAGCAAGCCGGCCGACTGCTGTCCTTTGAAGACGCTTGTCAGCCAGTGCCGCGGTGAAGTGTCAGGCGTCACCTGGGGTGACTGTGGAGACGCCTGCAACAGCGAGCATTTTTTCCAGAAAGGCTTCAGCCCAAACTTTGGGCTCCCAGGGGATGGAGGAGCAGCATCCATTTTCTGAAGAGATGAAAGGCGACGCTGGCGTGAGCAGCTGGTGTGTTCTCCTGCGCTCTCGGCAGCGCCCTGCAGCAGCGGCTTTGTAGCTTACCTGCGCTGCCTCTCCCATTTCCACTCTGCTCGCTTCTTCTCTGATGTGTGTGCCTGCTCGAGGGTCTGGTAGCTCCAGGCAGACCCCTGAGAGGAGAGGAGACGGACGCTGGCCGAGCCCCCGTGGCACTCCTGTGGAAGGGGAAGGGAAATCTCACAGTTAAGAATGTGGCTCTAGAGTCAGACTTGTTCTGGGTTCACATCCCACCTCTCCTGTCCTTACTGAGCCAATCCTGTCACCTCTCTGAGCCTCAGATTTCCCATCTGCAGAATGGGGTTATTGGGTTTAGTGAAGACAATACAGGAAACGTACTTCCTTAGTACAGTGCCAGACACAGAGCGAGTCTCCTGCGCCTCCCCTTTCCCGGTTCACTCTGGTTGACCCTCCCTCACAGCCCATGCCCCAGCCATGTAGAAGTTACCGCAGCTTCTGGAAGGCAGCATTATCTCCCCTCCCCTTGCCCACAGTAGCTTTCCATGCTTGGTCTATCCACTGGACTCCTATTCATCTGTCAACACCCAGCTTAGGCGTCACCTCTTGGTAGGTCTTCTTGGTCAGCAACCCCCGCACCCCAAGGTCAACCATAAATCAAGTCTTGCTCTGTGTGTGTGTGTGTGTGTGTGTGTGTGTGTACATGTACATGTGTAGCTTAAACAACAGAAATTTATTTTCTCCCAATTCTGCAGGGTGGAAGTCTGAGCTCAAGGTTTCCGCAGGGTTGGTTTCTTCTGAGGACTCTCTTGTTGGCTGTAGATGGCTGTCTTCTCCCCATGTCGCCACATGGTCTTCCCTCTGCGCATGTGTGTCGTCGTCTCCCCTTGTTGTAAGGACACTAGTCAAGTTGGATTGGGGCCTATGATAATGATCTCGTTTTTACCTTAAATACCTCTTTTTCCTCTCCATATAAACTTTAGAATCACTTTATCAATATCTGCAAAATAGCTGGGTGGGATAGTAATTGGGATTGCGTGGAGTCTGTGGATCCAGCTGGGAAGAACTGACAACAGTTCAGTATTGAGTCTTCTATCCATGAACATGGACTATCTCTCTGTCTATTTAGTTCTTCTGTGATTTTATTCATCAGTGCTTTATAGTTTTCCTCATATAGATCTTATACATATGTGGCTAGATTTAGGCTTGCTTTCTTCATGTAGTAGTATTTGGTCCGCATGTTTTTGTCTTCCTGTCAATAGCATTCTTCCATCCATGGGCCTCCTCATGGCCATACAGTTTTGCTTTCTCTGTATTTGTAATCTTTTGTCCACCTTTCTGTCACAGTACGGTGCTGATTGCAGTATCTATTTCAGGGAATGGCAGACTCTCATGAGAGCAGGGGTGGGCAGGTAGCAAGTAATATTAATGGTGGGTTCGAGTCTGGGTAAAGCAGGAGGCAGTTTGGGGCTGGGGGATGCCAGGCAACTGGGGAGACTGGCCCTACCCCAGGGGAATCGAATTGATTAGAATGCTGGGCTGGGCAGAGGGACTACCCGACTGCTGGCTGGTTGTGCCCCTCGGGCCTGCTCCTGTACAGACCCTGGTTGTATCTACATCATCTTCCCAGCCCCTTGAATGGAATCAAGACCCTGAACTCCTGGAGGGCAGGGACCCACCCGTACCTCAGTGCCCTGCACGGGGGGCCACACATTGCAGGGGTCGGCAAATCTCTGATGAATGAACACGTTTGTTGTCACCATACTCCTTCTTTTAAAAAGTAAAACATGTTCAGAGTGGCATTATAGAAAGAACAGATAAGCAAAAAGAAGAAAGTAAAAATCATCCACTTCTGAGATAAATCTGTGTCAGTTTCCTTAGCCCTTTTGTTGACACGTTTCAAACATACAGAAAAGGGCCCAGATCCTGTATGTTTAGCTCGACTAATTGTCCCAGCTGAACATACCCACAGAACTATCACTCACATTAGAAAGGAGAACATCTCTGGCCCGCTGGGAAACCCCTTTATCCCCCTCCCAGTCGCTGCCAACCACCCACCCCCAAGGGTGACTTCTTACAGCACAGATCAGTTTTGTCCGTTTGGATCATCTAGTCTAGTGTGTGCTCTTTTGGATCTGGCTTTTGCCAACATTGCGTTCTTGAGATTCACTCGGGTTGTGTGGTGCTGCAGTTCGCTCATTCCTGTTGCTGCCTAGCCTTCTGCTGCGTGAGCATGCCACAGTTTATTCATCCGTTCTCCTGCTGGTGGACATTCGGGGGCTTCTGCCAACAGCGCTGTTAGGAACACGGGTGCTTAAGTATCTGTTGGTGCACAGGGAGAGCCATTTTCTTGGGTATAAATCACGAGTTTCTCGATCTTGGCACTTTTGAGATTTGGGGGTGGATAATTCTTTGTTGTAGGTGCTGTCCTGTGCACTGTAGAACGTTAAGCAGCATCTCTGGTTTCTGCTCACCAGATGCCAGTAACATCCCCCAAATTGTGACAGTCAAAAATGTCGCCAGGGATTGCCCACTGTCCCCAAGGGGTAGGCAGAATCACCCCTGCTTGAGAACCACAGGTATATACCGAGGAGTGGAATTACTGGGTTGGAGGGAGGCGTATGTTGTGCTTTGGTATAGATGCCGCCGAGTGGTTTTCCCAAGTGGTTGTACCACTTCTCCCAGCTTTGTGTGACCTTCGGATCATTTTAATGCATTTATGTGTAAGTTTTATATATGGAATGGAATCATGCTATGAATAGATTTTCACCTCACATTAGATTGTATGACCTAGTCTTTTGTATCTTTTAGCATTTATTCTTCAGTTAGACAGCAGTAAAGTGATTAAGTCTGTACTTAACTCTAGAATCGACTCCCTCAGTTTAATGCCTGGCTCTGCCACTTTCTAGGTGTGGGACTTTGGCCAAGTGGCTTTGCCTCTGTGCCTCAGTTTCCTCATCTGTAAAACAGGGACACTAACAATGCCTGCCTCAATTACTTGGAGGGTTACATGAGTTAATAAATATATGTGAGCCATGTGGAACAGGGCCTGGCTCAAGGCAAGTGCCATGTTGACTGTATTGACCATTTTAGTGGCTACATAATATTCTCTCAGGTGGCTGAGCTGTGGTTTATGTCACTAGTCCTTTAGTGTGGGCTGGTAAATGATCTTCAGTGTGGGCTGCCAGATTTTGCAAAAGAGAAAAAATACATAAAATAAATAATAATAATGAGATGCCCAGTTAAATTTGAATTTTTGGAAAACAGTGAATAAGTTTTAGTTTAAGTATATCCCATGTAATATTTGCAATAGATATACTAAAAAATCATATATTGTTTATCATCTAAAATGAAATTTATCTGAATGTCTTATGTTTTATCTAACAGTCTTAGTTTTGGTTCTTCTGGCTTTCTGAACACCGTGGTGATTAATGTCTGGGAAGCTGAATGTTTGTATGCAAACGCTTTTCCCAGTCACACCTTCTCATTTGAGTCACCTGGGGGGTTGTTAAAGTACAGACTCCTGGCCCCACCCCAGGTCTCTGGCGGCAGGGTTGAGACTCTGAATTGTTAACTAAGGCTCCAGGTGATTCGGAGCCAAAACTTTGGGGTAAACTCCCCAGGTGGGTGAAGTGTGGGGCCATCTGCCTGTGTGGCGATGTAGTCGGTGGGGTGCTGGGCGGGGAAGCTTCCCCACTGCTCCCTGCCTGGTCCGCTGGGCCTCTCTGCTGTGGCTGGAGACCAGGGCCTGTCTTTGCCCAGCCTTTCCGGGCCCCCTCTGCCAGGGGCCTGCAGGCTGGGGGCGGGACCCTGAGGACATGCCGCCCCACCTCGGGCTGGCCCGAGGGTTTGTGCCTGCCCCAGCTGGGCAGGAAGCAGCAGCTGAACTTTGGTGGCAGGAGGGAAAGTGGGGGTTTGGGCATCAGAAGCAGTGCATTGATTTCTGGCTGCGGCTCTTGGAAGGCCTGTCATGAGGAAAGCAGGCAGCGGGCAAACAGCAGACGGCGGCCCCGCAGCAGAGAGGGCCTGCTGGGCCTGGGAGCCCGGCTCCCCTCAAGGTGCCAGGCAGGTGTGGCCACCACTGTAGAGGACACCGTGCCCCTCGGGCCCGAGACTGAGACCTCACTGCCTGGCCAGGTAAGGTTGGGCCTGACCAAGGGGTGGGACCTGGGTTCCCAGAACTGCGCCCCTCTCCCGGTCCCTGTTCGTTGTTCATTCAGTCCCCACCGGCCTTCCCTGTACCAGGCCAGGCCCAAGGCAGCAGCTGATGGCGGGGACATCGCCGCCAGCCCCGAGCCCCGAGCCCCGCTCGCAGGGCCAGCCGCCGTCCCTGGCTTTGCAGGGCGGATATGATTGCTGTCTCATCCCAGCTGCCGCGGGCACCACTGGAGCTGCCGGGCCACAGCCGGCTGGGCAGGCTGACCCCGTCTGCGCAGAGCGGCCGCGAAATTACAGCTCAGACAGGATCAATATGATCAGGTCAGGGGCCTTCAGAGGATGATTTTGCTTTGAGGAGAGGTCAGAGAGGCTTCAGACTTATAAATATATTATTATTTAAGAGAGGCTTCCTGGTGGTCTGTAAGAGTTCGGTGCGCAGGAAGTTGGCCTCTGTCTAGTCTGCTGGACGCTCACGGGGTGGAGCCAGGCGGTTTAGGGTAGGGTGAGCCGGGTGCCTTCCCAGCAGTGGGGGTAGGGGCATCCTCAGGGCTTGGGGGCAGCGTTAGAGTGTGGAGAAGGAGCTGGTCACCTTCCTCCTGTGCACATTTGCTGTTGGCAGCTTGTGCAGGGTGCCGACATTTTTGGGGGGAGAACTTGTTAAACAAGTATGTTTATTTGTAGTGCTTTATTTGAGCACTTCAGGCCTGGTATTGTTCTCGACTAGGAATAGGGTCGTGATCAAGCCAGATGGAGTTTATAGGTGGCATTTTTTGCCTTATTGGGGAGGAAACCAGGGCTCAGAGTGGCCAAGTGACTTGCTCAGGGTCACTCAGCAAGAGGCCCCTGCTAGGTTCAGCTCTTACTCATAACTGAACAAATTATCTCCATCTGATCAAGTGGACAGCTGAGTCTCAATAACGACGATGATGATGATAGCCGGCACTGATCAAGTGCTCACGAGGTGCCGGGCACTGTGCTAAGTGAGTCCCACCAGGTTAGTATTATGACCATCCCATTTTTAAGTTGAGACAGGTGAGGCTCAGAGAGTTGATTGCACTTTCCCAAAGTCATACAGCTGGTAAGTGGCAGAGCTGGGATTTGAACCCGGGACTTTGGCTTTCAAGCTCAACCGCATATCACGTAGGTACTTTCTGGGGTTCCCACTAAAGCCTTGCACATGGGGGAGGCAAGTCAATCATCATTTCTATAAAGGTCAGGTGTTTGGGCTGGGAGTGTGCAGCTGACGGAGATGCCAATCCGCTGCTGGCTTTATCAAGAACTCCTCTAAGGCATGCAAGACACCTGACGTGATAGCGAAAGTATTACCAGCAACAATAGGTGTCGACTGTTGAGCCGTTGAATAACTCCCACGTGCTTCCTACCATATAGAGCTGACCTAGAGAATTTAAAATACATAGCTGCATTATTGTTCCCATTTGACAGATGAGGAAACTGAGGCTGAGAGTCACCTCCCAAAGGAGTGGCAGAGTCGGGATTTGAACTGTGTCTGCCCACATAGCTCGCAGAGCCATGCTGGTTTTCAGCAAGTACTCTGAGGAGCCTGTGGTGGCATCTATACTTTCTCGTGTCTCCCGGAAGCTCAGGACACGGACATGGTTCACCCTCATCTCCCCTGTCATGCGGCAGACAATCTGGCCTCCTCCCAGGTTCTAGTCTCTTCCAGCTCTACCTGAGACTTAACATTTTTCCCATTTTAAATCTTTCTAATCAGGTCAGCTGTGGAATACAGGCCCCAGAATAATAATGCCAAGTGCAGCCTTTACTGTGTCTGGGTTTCCTGCTTGCTTAGCAGGATAGAAACTTTGGCATGTGTGTTCTTTAAAAAAAAAGAAAAGAAAGAAAACCTCTATTTACTCTGCTTTTGTTTTTATAAGATATGACTCTTAACGAGGCTTTAATTCAAGGTCAAAGAGTAGAAGTTGGCGCGAAAGCCCGCGGCCCCCTGGGCCCCGCTGGACACACAAACAGCCCGTGGATGGCTCTTTTCATCTCCTCTTTTAAACAGTCCCATTGCAGCAGAGCTGTTGCTTGCACGAGGAGGTAAAATGTTTGCACTGACTGTTGCCTGTTCCTGTTTGCAAAATGCGAGCTGTGCCCCCCCCTTTGGTTTTTTTCCCTTTTCTGTAGTTAAGAGAAATAATTTATTAACTTGGGAATTAGAAATATCATTCCCCAACCCCACAGACCCCCGAGGCCCGAGCCAGCCTGCCCGCCCTGCTCAGGGAGTTAAGTGAGGCCTTTCTGTCAAAGGCGCAGCCACGGCAAGGCCGAGCAGACGTGGGTAATGTATTCACAGTCACGACTCGCAGACCCCGAGTGTCTTGAACCCCAGTCTCTCGGGACCGGTGGGGCCACGCCATCGACCTGAACCCCCTGGACTGCTGCCCCCCTGGACTGACGGTCTAAATCCATCAGGCTCACTAGCCCCAGTCGTGGACCACTGAATAATTTACGGTCCCTCCGAGCAGCGAGGAGCAGGTCACTGAAGTTCATGGGTTAATAACAGGTTTGGTTTTCGATGTCAGCAGCTCTCTTGATAACGTATGAAAGAATCCTATTCTGTTGATTAGATTTTGAAATGGATCAATTTTTAATCAGCCAAACACCTGACTCACTCAATAAGAGTTGCATTGTGGAGACAGGATGGAGGCCGGCTTTATTTACAGGAGTGTTTGTTTTTTGGGGGCCATACGCAAATTCCCACCCAGATCCCTCCTCCTGGAAGAAATTGACTGGATTATCTCCCACCTCAAATGGCAGCGTTTGATTCACCTTCTGATTAGTTGGGAAATCCATGGGTCTGTTTAAGAGATAAGAACAGCAGCTAAAGGTTTGATTTAGTCATCCGTGGTTATTGATGGAAAAAGCATTTATTTGCCAATGAAGAAATTTTGCTTAATGTAACAACGAGAAAGAAGGGAGGAAACAAAGCGAGTCCAGAGCGGCACCGGGGTGGGGGGGACAAGGACATTGAGCTCTGGAGATGATTAGGGTTTCATTCCTGTCCTCTGAGGTTTTCAAAACGATGGTATGGAAACCAGGAATGAGTAAATTGAATTTGTGGAAGGTTCATTTGGTGGAGGGGGTATCGCTTCTGCTCATTTCATTTATTCATTCAACAAACAGTTGAGCCCCTCCTGTGTGCATGGGATGAAGCTGTCATTGAGAGAGACAAGGGTCCTGCCCTCGTAGAGCTTCCATTCTGGTGAGGGAAGCCGGGCAGGAAAGAAAGGACAACGCGTCTGGTCACAAGGTGTCTGGGCGTTGCGGAGAAGCAGAGAGGAGGCCGGGGAGAGTAGCAAGGGCGCCTCATTCGGGTCCCGCAGGGGCCACACTGGGCTCGGGAAGGAGTTTGGCTTTTCTCCACAGGGCACTGGGGAACCGCGGGCAGGCTTGGAACGGTGGGGGGCTTGTTCAAGTTTTGCGTTGGCACAGGTCACTCGGGAGAGCGGGCCAGGGGGCTGGGACACTGCTGAGGGGTCTGCTGTAGCCGTCTGGAGAGCGGTAATGGGGGCTCCAACCAGGGGACAGCTTCGGGGGGAGGGAACGGATTCGGCAGTCTGGTCAGTGGCCAGACCGCTCAGGAAAGGAGGCGGCACTTGGGCCAGCCTGGGCCCCACGGGAGCCAGGGACAGGACAGACACTGCCGTGTGTGATCTGTGCCTTGGACTTTTCCTCAGCCTGGAAGAGCTGGGAACAGGCGGCCACAGGGAACTCGGGCTGTGAAGTCGGGTAGCTGTGGGAGTGTCCAGTCTCGCTGCCTTTTGTGAGCTGGCAACCTCAACTTGTCCTTTGCATGTACAGGCAAGTTAATTTTTGGTGGACACTTTTCTAGAAGGACTCACGAGAAACTGCCAATAGTGGTTGCCCCTGGCAAGGGGGTCTTGGGGTAGTGGGGATTGACTTTTGCATCTGTACCCTCTAGTAGCCTCTGACTCCATGCCGCAGGCGGGTGTTACTAGTCGAGATTGTCCACACCGTCTGCGACACGCACCGCTGTGGACCTGCAGTGGCCTTCCGAGCGAGGACTGGCGTTGCCACCGCTGTTGTAAGAGGAGGCTCAGAGAGGGGCAGTCGCTTGCCTGCATCTCACGGCCGTACCTGGTGGGCTTCAGCCCCTTCTCAGGCCCAAGCCCCTCTCTCCCAAGCTCCCTTGTCTTCCTTGTTGCTGTCCGTCAAGGTCATGGACTTCGTGGGATGTGGAGGAGCAGGACGTTTCCTGGCAGGAGTGGTGGCTGCTCAGTCCCCAGCGCTCTGCTCTAGAAACCGTCAGTCGGGCAGCTGCATTTACTAGCTTGATCTTTGCTCGTCCCTCAGTGACGCTGTTGTCTCACCGCGTTGCCGGGGCTGACAGCCTGCGCGCACACCTGTGTGTGTCTGGGTAGGCTGTGTGGGCGTCTGAGCATGGCTTTGGGACTGGGTGGGGGGATGCCTCATCACGACCTCCCTGGTGACAAGCAGTCTCTCCCATGCCTCTTAATCCAGGAGTGGCACACAGGAATTGCTCAGTAGGAAAAAACTCTCTGATCTAGTGTCACAAGTCCTGGGTTGTATGTAGGCCTGGAGTGTCCACTTGTTTGCTGTGTGATCTTGACCACGTCACTTCTTTGGGCCTCAGTTTCTCATCTAAAATTGAAACGACAGTGATACCTGGCTGTCTCCTTTTTCTTTAAACAGGCTGAGCACGCTTCCACCCTGGGGCCTTTGCACTTGCTGGTCTCCCTCTCGCTGGCCTGTGTTGCTCCTTCATGCATCTGGTGCTCACCCAGAAGCTGCCTTCTCAGGGAGGCCTCCCTGGCCAACCTAACTAAAATCTCATAGTGCGCACGCCCTCACTTTCCTTCCCTGCTGTGTTTTTTTCTTTCTTCCTTAGCACTTACCATAATGGAATGTGTGTATTTTACCCATTTATCTTGTTCACTGATTTCTCTCACTGAAACGTCGGCTCTAGGAGGGCAGGGGTTTCTGTGTTTTGCTTCCTGTTGTCATCCTAGCACCTAAAGCAGCACCTGGCTCCTAGTGGTGCTCAGTAAACATCTGTTGAAGGAATAAATGAAATAAGTCCACACGATGCAAAACAGTGCCTGGTACATGATGAGCACCCAGCAAGCGTGAGTCGTTATTACTACTGTTACTGCTGTTAAGCTTCCTTGTCGTCATCTGTGAAGTGGAGACGCTGCTGGGATAGCTAGCATGGCGTTGCTGGGAGGAGGCAGTGCTGTGGGCGGCAAGTCCATGGTACCGCTCCCAACAGTGATTCTTCAATACATAGCTCTTACAGCTGTAGTTACAAAATAATGATAAAGGCCCTCCCCAGTTATGGGGGTGTTCCTGGGAAGTGGAGTTAGGTCTGGGGTCCAGGGACCAGCCCTCACCACCCCGTCGCTGTTCCTGATTGACTGCTGCACGGTGGGGGCGCCAGTCCTCGTTTGCCTCCAGTGACCGTCCACCTTGAGGGTCCAGCCGAGGTTCACGAACATGCCCTGGGATTCCAGCTTTCTCAAGGGGTGTCTCAAATTCTTCTAGCAAAGTTCATTTTTTCCCATTTTTATATGGGAAGGTTTTTTGTTTTTTTTTTTTGAGACAGTCTCTCTCTGTTGCCCGGGTTGGAGTGCCGTGGCATCAGCCTAGCTCACAGCAACCTCAAACTCCTGGGCTCAAGCGATCCTCCTGCCTCAGCCCCCGAGTAGCTGGGATTACAGGCATGCACCACCATGCCCAGCTAATTTTTTCTGTATATTTTTAGTTGTCCAATTAATTTCTTTCTATTTTTAGTAGGGACGGGATCTTACTCTTGCTCAGGCTTGTTTTGAACTCCTGACCTTGAGCAGTCCTCCCACCTCGGCCTCCCAGAGTGCTAGGATTATAGGCGTGAGCCACCGTGCCTGGCCCTGTTTTTTGTTTTTTTAACAAGGGAAAGACCAATTGATGTTTATTGTCCCTAGGAAACATCCCTAGCATGTTGCTGTGTGGACAAAAGCCACTGCCGAGTGAATGCATAGTGTAGTTTCTGTAAATTTAAAAAGCAGAGCCGCCTCTGGGCAGGGGAATGAGATTTGTTCATTGGCCCAGGCCTGGTTCACAAGCCTCCCCTAGAGTCAGGGTTGGGAGGACCCCATCCAAGACTCTTAATTGCAAGCAACAAAAACTGACTCAGCCTCCCACCAAGACTCATGTAAGGAAGGGCTTCTCCACCTGCAGGAAGGAGATTCTCATGCCGGCTGCCCACAAAGCATGACAGGTGTTGATGGCAGTTGGGAGGGACTGTGGCAGAATGAAGAGGGGATCCCCAAAGGAGATAAGGGGTGATTGCTGGATGCAGTGGGAATCAGTGCTGCAGTAGTGACCATCCACCGTCCACTGTGCAGCCTGAGATAGGGCAAAAGGAGATGAGCAGACGCTGTCCCTGGTCCCCTTGGACATTCTAGCATCTTCTGGCAAGCTTCCGCTTGCTGGTGACTGCATCTCTGTGCCTGGGGGGTTGTTTCCAAAACCACAAGACCACCTTGCCTGAGAGTGGGCAGGCCGGAAGTATGGAGGCTGTAACCCCCAGGAGCAGCCCCCAGCTCTCAGGAGTTGGGGTACAAATGCCCCAGCTCCCTCACCCCTGCATGGAGTGAGTCTGAGGTCTGTTTGCTCTTCCTTTTGGTGATGGAGACGATAGGCGATTTTTGTGTTTGGCTTTCTTAAGGAGGATTTTAGGGAATGCCGATTTTACGTTGGGCACAGGGAATGTATTATTTTGTCGTTTGAAATTCATCTGCTACAGAAGGGCAGGAGTGTCGCTGACAATACTGGGGGTGTCTTTGTGGGGACAGCAGGTGGTTTGTGTCTGCTCATGTTGTGGACAGAGCAATTGGGGCTTCTCGCCGAGCTGAGATGAAGGGGAAAGCGGACAGCCTCAGTGTACCGTGAGGCGGCACTAAAAGAGTTGGGGTCAGTCCGAATAGAAGGCGGATGGACTGAGTCAGTTTGCATTCTGGGAGTTTTCTGGATTTGAGACTTTGGTGAGAAGGGGGATTTGGATTAATTCCACATCTCTGAACACCTACTGCCAGGTACTCTGCTGGTCACGTTTCCCAAAGTGTCTGAGAGAATCAGCAAGCAGCAGTGACCCGAGTTGGACCAGAGTGGCAGGTGGCCTTGGGGAAGTGGAAGCTCAGGGTGTGGGTGCAGAGGAGAGATGGTGGTTAGATGAGCCAGGGAGCTGGGAGAGGATGGGGCTTTTGAAACAAGCCCTGAGGCCTGGAAGACTTGGTAGGCCAAGAAATGGAGGGGGCAGGTGCTCCAGGGCCACGTCACAGCGTGGGCCAAGGCCCGCGGGGGTGGCGAGGCTGGGGCCATGCCTGGGAAGCTCGCGTGGGGACGGCCGGGGGATATGGTTGGGCTGAAAATGCAGCATCCTGAGGGTCACGAAGAGGGGTTGGTGGTAGGTCGTGGGGAGCCATGGTGGGCGTTTGAGCAGGAGGATGAGATAGTTGGAGCTGTGTTTAAAAGATTCTTTCATCATAAGGTTTCTCAACCTCCACACTATTGACATTTTGGGCCATGTCGTCGTGGGGACTGTCCTGGGCATTGCGGCATGTTTAGCAGTATCCCTAGCCTCCACCTGACAACCAAAAATGTCTCCAGAAGTTGCTGAAAGTCCCCTGGGGCACAGGGTCACCCTCAGCAGAGAAGCACGTTATCAGGTTGGGAGGCAGCAGGAGACTGGCCAGAGAACAGCTGCCATGAGGTGGACCACGGCAGAACTGGGCAGGCCTGGGCAAGGCGGGCGCGGGTGTGCGGAGCCTTCCAGAACAAGCGCAAGAGGGCTGGGGATTAGCAGGTCAGGGAGAGCGTGAGCAGCGAGCCTGCCCTTCTGGGGCCCAGGGCCAGGGAAAGATGGGAAAGAAAGAGGAACCTTTGGGGTGAGGGGGCCTGGGGGACCCCAGGGTCGATGCACCTTGGGGTGTCTCCAGGGCTTGACACAAAGTGGGTCCTTGGTCATGGGAAGGGTGTTGATGAATGAATGAGCCAGATACGAGGCACTTAGGGGAAAGAAAGGACCGAGGTTGAGGAGGGAGTCGAGAGGCTGTGTCCTGTGCCTCTTAGTGAGCACCTACTGTGTGCGCTCACTGACGGGGGCCGGGGCACCAGCACAGCCTCTGATCTCACAGACTGTGTAGCCTCGGGGAGGAGGGGCTGCCCGGTGAGCAGACCCACAGACGGTGCTCGGTACTACGGGAGGGACAGCGGGGGAGTCTGTCGGGAGCTGTGGGGCTGGCGGGGAGGTTGGGAGAAGAGGCCAGGCACCGGTCAGGGACTGCCGTCACCAGGGTGGCCCGCTTTTGGCTTACAGAACCCACTCATTCAAGGTCACTTTGGTGGGTGTGCAGCAGCAAGCCACCCCTTGGTACAGAGAGAGTGGTGAGAGCAGCTGGCAGGGTGATTTCCTCAATCCTGGGCTGGGGATAGTCTGGGAAGGCTTCCCTGAGGAGGTGAGACCAGAGCTGAGGACAGGATGAGTAGGAGTGTGCACGGGGAAGGGTGAGGGAACAGCCTAGGTGAAGACGTCATGGCTGTGCTTGGCAGAGACCAGGGTTATCAGGGCAGGTAGAGCCTTAACCCATCTTCTCAAACTTTACAAATAAGTACGATTTTCCTCCTGGCCTGCGACCATGAGGACTGAATGAGCAGGCGTGGCGTGGCCAGTGGGGCCTGCGGTGTTGGGTGTCCTCGGAGCCGTGAGATGTAGAGGTTTCCTGCTCCCCCTTTCCTCCCATTCCTGCCCAGCTCGGTCTGTTTCCAGATAGCAGATGGAGGGGCCTGCAGATGTCCCCACGCCCTGCCTCAGCAGCTGGCAACCTGTGGATATTCCGAGACTGATTTTCAGCTCCTCAGTGCACCGCTGGAGAAAGCAAGCTTAACTTTTTCCTCCCCCCACCCCCTGCTATTTTTTTAAGGCCAATTGAAAAAGGAAAGAAAAAAAACTCCCCCTGGAACAGGCCACCGGCTGTTACGGAAATAGTAAACAGGAGTCAGGCCGGGGCGTAAACGGTCTGTTTTAATTAGAACATTAAAGTATTTTAACGCTTACACTTTATATTTTTGCGAACTTGATTATATAGCATTTTAAATACCTGTGAACGTTTTAAGGACTCTGAGCGATGAATTGTTTGCAGGTTCACAGGAAACTTCTATTTTAAAAGCAAACCGGTTTGAGAGTGGCTGCGGAGGCTTGGCCGAGCGGCACCGTGTAGGCGGGCGGCCTGCTGGCCCACTGTCACTCAGGCGCCCTGGTGCCCGGCTTCTGGAGAGGCTCCTGCGGGTGAGGGGCTTGGGGGACCCTCACCCTTCTGCTCCTATTCTCCCTTTTGAGGTGTCAGCCCGGCCACACAGGGCTGCCTTATCATTCTCGTGCGTCCTTAATCTTTACTGAGCATCCGCTCCGTGCTGAGCGCTGTCGTGGGCGCCGGCCGGGTGGAGTTCCTGCCTCCTGAAGCTGGCTCCTAGTAGGGAGACGGGAAGGAAAAAGACGAAGAAACCTCACAGGTGGTAAGGATGGCAAAGGGAAGAAAAACAAGGCGGGGAATGGGGACGGGCTGCTGTTTCTGATGAGGGAAATTAACAAAGGTTTCTCTGATGAGCAGACACTGAAGGCCCGAAACACCGGGAACACCCAGTGGTGCCCTGGGGTTGGCCTGTGCCTGCTCCCGGGAGCTCCCTGTGAACAGCTCTTCCCGGCCCCTCGTTCAGTGACGTCACGTGGTAGCTTGAAATCAGCCATGGTGGGGGCATTTACAGCAAGGAAATTGGGACGTGCCACAGCTCAGAGCTTACTCCCCGAGAGAGCCCACTGTCAAACATTTATCAGCCCACGTCTGGAAGCAGGTCATGCAGAGATCTGGGGCAGGGGAGGGAAGGGTGTTCCAGGCATTCCCTGAAGCAGGAATGTGTTGGGAAGGTTTGAGGGAACATCCTGGAAACCAGTGGGGTTGGGACTGAGTGAGCGTAGGAGAGAGTGGAAGGAGACACAGCCAAAGAAATTCCTTAAATGGTTTTGGCTTCTGAAATAGTCTGGGTTTGCTTGTGCCTCAGGGCCTTTGCACGTACTGTTGCTTTTGCCCGGAATGCTCTTCCCTTGGCTGGTTCCTTCAGTTCCTGTCTCCCCCAGAGGCCTTCTCTGACCGTTTTTGCCGAGCATATCCTTCACCTGTATTCTTACATCAGCACCACTTTGGCTCCTCCCCAGCATTTGTCTCCGTTTGTAATTGGGTATTGGGTTGTTTATTTGGGGTTGGAACCTGTCTGTCCCCTGCTGTCTTCCCACCTTCCAGCGAGGGCCTGCATAGAGCAGATGTTTGGTTCATTACGGTCACATCAGCGGCTGCTGGCAGAGAGCCTCTTCTGTACCCAGTACTGGTTTGGAAGATGTCTTCAGTGGCGTGAGATCAGGGATCGGGAACAGATGCAGCCAGTGGAGAAGCCAAAGGCTCCTACTTTGTGTTTAGCCTGATTCTGGCAGTGTAATTCCCGGATCCCTTCTAGTTATCCTTGAAGCAACATGATGGCTGGTTGAGGCCTCTTTGATAATGGTCACGGTAATTGCCCCCGACCAGCCACCAACCTGTCAGCTGGAAAGAGCACGCAGGGGCACGCTCTCTGCTCCTGCTGAAAACACTGGTCACGTTGGAGGTTAAATATTCCTATCATATCATGGCGGGCACTTGTGTTGTCATGAGAGCAATGGATCTCAGGAGTTCAGAAGTTAAAAATGAAGTTTGTTTCATTGATGCAGAAAGTACTTAGCTCACAGGCCCCTGGGACTGTGGCCCGAGGTGCATCAAGGAGGGAAACATTTTAATCAAAGGGAACAGGTTCGGCTCACCTTATGATTTTTTTCTAATGATGAGCGCTTGGAACATACTGACCGAGGTGATCAGCATTTAGGTCTTTCATAGTTAATGAGGAACTACCCGATTTATATTGGAAACAGTTGCTGCCCGGGGCCTTTAATGAGGTGTGCAGTGCCGGAGAGAGAGAGAGAGAGAGAGAGAGAGAGAGAGAGAGAGAGAGAGAGAGAGAGAGAGAGAGACGTAGCATCTGGAACTGGGTGTGGAGCGAGAGGGAGAGGAGGCTCCTTTTTCAGGCCATCGGACTGACTCCTGTCCTTCCAGGTTTTAATCCTTGTTCCGCCTTTCCCAGCCAAATACCCTTTAGCCAGTTGTTTAGCACTTGGAACCTCAGATTCTTCTTCTGTAAAATGGGGTTAATAGTGCAGTTATCCAGGGAATGGTTTATGGTTTATGAGAATTAAAAGTGACAGTGTTTAGCTGGGTTCAGTGGCACACACGTGGAGTCCCAGTTACTCAGAAGACTGAGGTGGGAGGATCACTTAAACCGGGAGTTCGAGTCCAGCTTGGGCAACATAGTGAGACTTTCTCTTAAAAAAAAGGTGGCGATGTGGGTAAAACCTGAGGATGATGTGGAGCACGGTAAGCACTCAGCAGGTGTCACCTGTTGTTATCTGAGCTGCCAGGTGACGTACTTCCTAAAACCTAGGAGTTAGGAATGTCCTGGGCTTGTTCCACTCTGACAGAGAACTTCCTAAAGAAAATGCTGTGAATGAAAAGTCACCCCAGAGTTTCCTGGCTTGCTAACCAGTCACTTCATCTCTAGGCCATGCATGTTTCTCTAGAAGGTAAGCTTTTCCTTGAGAAACACACCTAAGTGCTTTGTGCTTAACCTGGCCCACTGGGGCGGCTGCCGATTTTATCATTAATCAGAGAACACTTTCTGTGTCTGTATTGCTGTCGAGTGGACTTTGCCATAAGCTGCCTGTTCAGTTATTCAAATTTGTATTACCCAAGAGGGAAGGGCACTGCTATCTCTTTGGTGCCTCGAACAGCGCCTGCACGTAGTAGGTGCTTAATAAACATATGGTGAATGAATGAAATCATATGCCTGCAGGTGTTTCAAATGGAAGGACTATATCCCAGGGAAATGAAAACTGAAGTTCACTCAAAAGCCCCGTGTGAATGTTCTCAGCATCTTTATTAACAGCCAAAAAGTGGAAACAGCCTAGAGGTTCAGCCATCTGTGGGTTGCACTGCGGTGTGTCGGTACCGTGGAGCACTCTGCAGCAGGGAAAGGGTCCAACTGTTGCTACTCTGACGACTTGGTGAAGCTGGAGGGAGTTATTCTGGGGGATAACAGCCAGTCCCAAAAGGGAACATTAATACGTAGTGTATGATTCCATTTGCACATTCTTGAAAAGATGGGGTTAGAGAAGCAGAGGACAGATTAGGGGACAGGGAGGGACATGTGGGTAGAGTTACAAAGGGCCACGCGAGAGACCCTGGTGGTGAAGGACATGTTCTGCGCCTCAGCCGCGTCGATGTCCACAGCCCGGCTGCGATGCCGCACCGCAGTGTCGTGCGATGTTACCGTCTGGGGACACTGGGTAAAGAGTGCAGGAGAGTCTACACTCTGCATGTGAGTCTACAATTACCTCAAAATAAAAAGTCCAATTTAAGAAAAGTAAAGGACTGAAAGAACATCATTAATTATTAAAAACACAATGGACTGATGCCCTGTTTGTGAGCCATTAACTCATGTCTTCACAGCAGCCGTGTGAAGGAGATGGAGGTGATGTCACTGTTTTGCAGAGAAGGAAACAGGCTCAGAGAGGGTGAGGGACTTGTCTGAAGACACACAGCCGGACAGCGGTGGAGATGGGACTCAAGCCTGGGAGCGCGGGCTCCAGACCCCAAGTCCTTTCCTCCAGACGTGCAGCTCTCAATGCCTGTAGTTTGGATACTGAGCAGAGCCACGAAGCTCCCCTGTCACGCGTGGTCATGTGATGTCTGACCGTGCAGCTGTGGGACGTGGGTGTCCTCAAGTGGCCGACAGCTCTGTGGTGTGGGGAGGAGCGGTGGCTGCGATCACCCTGAGCTTCCCTGTCTGCTCCTGAGCGAGCTGCTGGTCTCAGGAGTCAGGACTCCCTCCGCGCCACACGTCTTTGGCCTCATGTGAGGACAGCGGTGTGCAGTGTTGGCTGTCGTTATGCTCATCTTCCAAGTGGGGAGACTGAGGCACGGGAAGGGAACTGGGGCGTGGTCCTTCCTGGCTCTGGCATCGTGCGGTAACGATCACAGTTCCTTTGACTGGTCTCACGCGGCTGCTGCTCTCAGGGCGTTTTCTGCCCTGGGGCGGGTGGCAGGGCACAGGCTCTCAAGGCAAAGTCCAGCAGTGCTGGGATGGGGTCGCGCAGATCACCGGACTGTGGCCTTGGGCAACCGCTTTCTCGTTTCTAAGCCTGTTTCCTCATCTGAGAAATGAGGGAATAATGAGGATTAAATAGGAAGGCGTATTAGGTAGCACATTGCAGGGAGCGAGCACCACTGGCAGTATCCGAGGTCTGGGGTTGGGAACTCCGGTCTGTCTGCCCCAAGGCCCACAGTGCTGAGCTGGGAGCAGCAAAGCCCCCACCTGAATTGTCCTCCCTGGTGGCACCTCTGGGCCTGGCTGTCCTGGACTGAGTCCTTCCTGATTGCTGGCTTCCTGGCAGGATGGCATGTGTTGGAATAGGGGCCTCCCAGAGGGCCTGGGGAGCTTCCTGCAGGAGGCAGCGCCTAAGCTGAGAGCTGCTAGGTTACTGGCTTTCCCAGGTGAGTGGGAGGAAGTGGAGGGAAGGGCATCCCAGGGAGAGGGAAAAGCAGGTACAAAGGTCCAGAGGTCAGAGTCTGCAGGTGCTACTGGGGAACTGTACCAGGGCGTTAACGCTTGAGCTTTCAACAGGCAAAAAGCAGAACCCAGTCCCTCTGTCCCTTTGTATCTTCTTCTATTAAGACAGCCCAAAGCAGCCTGGAGGCGTTTCAGGGAGCTCATGGCTGGGTGAGGATTTGGGCTTCATGTCGAGGGCAGTGGGGAGCCATGGAGGGTTTGAGCAGGAGAATGCTGCGGATAGACCTACGTGTGAGAAAGGTGTCTCTGGCGGCCTTGCGCAGAGGAGGGGGCGGAGGCAAGCTCCCAGTGGAGGCAGGGAGGCCAGGGAGGAGGCTGCTGCAACATCTCGGTGAGCCATGCTGGGGGACGGGAGCAGAGTGCAGGAGTGCACCCGGATAGCCGCGGAGCGGCTCAGGACATGTGTCGGTGCAGAACTGACAGAGCTCTCAGAGGGGCCAGATGCGGTGCATCGAGGGTAAGCTGGGCTTCTGCTTGGGGCTCTGGGGGATTTACTTCTTTCTTTTTCAGTCTCGTCTGTAAAACAGGGATGATTTCCTCTTCCCCCATCTCTTGGCATCCTTTACCTCAGTGAGGGTCAAATGACAGCCTCCCTGAGCCTGTGCTTGCAGTGACAGCAGAACAACCGAAACCCCACCCAGAGGCCACAAAAAATTCCCGGGGGATGAATGAAGCCCCTGGTGTCAAATTCATAAACTCCCTTATTTTGTCCAGTGGTTTTTTCCAAATGCGCCACAACCCAGTCAGCTTAACAGAGATACTATTTCTTCTCTTTCCTTTTTTTTTTTTAATCGTAAAGGCTAGATTGGGTTCTCTTGCCCTCTCCTACTTACTTAAGGAGAGGTGCTGAGGAACAATGCTGTCACCAAACAGCAGGTTCCAAAGCAAGCAAAAATCAGCATTTATGGAGCACCCACTGTGTGCCGAGGCTCCCTTGTGTGGGACCTCCTTGATCTTCCGGGGGAAGGCCGTAGGGGATGAAATCCAACAGAGCGGAGTTTGTGTCCAGCTGTGCCATGTCCTAGCAAAGTGGGACCTTGCGTGAGCAACTTCAGCCACGCTCAGCCTCAGCTTGCACATCTGTGTAAGGGGTCACCCAAAAGGTGGCTGACTGAGTCAGTACGCCCACTCCAGCCAGGGCCGGCTCGGTGCCTGGTAGCGAGGACGGACTGGCAAGTGGCCAACTGCTGGTAAATGACCCCAGGAGCTTGGCCTCGGTGTTCCTGTTTGGGGAGGGAAGTGAGAGTCACAGCCCCAAAGCCACCAGGGTGGATGTCCTGATTCTGCCATGCCTTTTCCACAAATGCCTGCAGGGGACACAGCTGAGGTCACTGCCTCTGCCTAAGGTCAAGTATAACCAGGCAGCCTTTGCTCCTCTCTGTGCAGACCCGTGAGAACAGGGAGAAACTCGACTGGGCCATTAAGGGGCACAAGATTCGACAACCTCGTCCTGGTTGTGCAACCAATAGGGCCTATTTTGATTTTTCACCCCACCCAGCCTAGAACCTTCCACAAGCCCAGATAATAGTCGCCTGGGGTTCTGTGCACTTTTTATAGAAGAGCATCGTCTTCATTTCCAAGGGCCGCTGTAACAAATTACGACAAACTGAGGGGTTTAAAACAACCGAAATTTATCCTCTTGTGGTTCTGGAGACCAAAAGTCCAAAATCAAGGGTCGGCAGGGCCGCGCTCACTCTGCAGGCGCTAGCGGAGGACCCTTCCTGGCTTTCTCCAGCTCCTGGGGCTGCGGCTTCCTTGACTTGCAGCCGCATCCGTCCAAGCTCCGCCTCTGTTTCCACGTGGCTGGCTCCTCTTGGTGCCTGTCTCTTCTCATAAGGTCAACAGTCGTTAGATGTAAGGCCCGCCCTAATCCAGTATACCCTCATCTTAATTAAATCTGCAAAGCCCATATTTCCAAATACGGTTACATTCTGAGGTCTGAGCTACTTGTGTTTCCTTGGTCTTGACGGCTTGCTTTTCCCAGAGCCTCAGTTTTCATCTCTGTAAATTGGGGATAGTAACAGCACTTTCCCTGTGAGGTGGCTGTGAAGACGTCACTGTGAATTTTAACACTAGAGACCGAGAAGTCCAAGGCTCATTATTTGGACTAAGAGTCTGAGGCGGGGAGAGGAGCCGTGACTGTGAAGTGGGATGGGCCTAGAATCAAGGCTGGGTCTGCTGACTCCGAGAACAGTGCCCCTTCCTCTAAAACCCAGCCCTGGTGCTCCCAGTGATTGCCCAGAAGGCTCTGAGCTCTTTAATAATAAAGCTAACACATACGATGTAGGGGCTAACCTTCAAGTGACCCTGTGAGGCAGAGACTGCTGTAATCCGCACTTTACAGATAAGGAAACAAGGCTGGGGTGGGGTTAAGCTGCCTGCCCAAGGCCACAGGATCGTCCAAGTCCGCCTCTTCCTTCCCGAGCCACCTCTGTGCCTCAGTTTCTCCATCTGTAAAATGCCATCTACCCTGGGTTCCCAGCTCCGAGGACCCCTCCCTCCATCAAAATCATGCTGAGTGTTACATAAACCCCAGCTCGCCCAGGGGTGGGGCGGGGGTGTCTCAGCTTTCCCGTCTCCTGTCCCTGACACCACGGGGACTTGAGATTTCTACACAGCCGGGAACTGTGTGTGGGGCGGTGAGCAAGTGAGAGAGTGTGTGTGTGCTTGTGTGTGTTTGCAACAAATATTTTATAATAGACAAGCCTCGTCTGCCACTTCTAAAAGTAGTGGGAAAAAAAACCACAAGAAAATGCTTTGAGAAAGTAAAAATAACC
The DNA here is from genome assembly GCA_963574885.1 of Lepilemur ruficaudatus. Lineage (NCBI taxonomy): Eukaryota > Metazoa > Chordata > Mammalia > Primates > Lepilemuridae > Lepilemur > Lepilemur ruficaudatus. Next base: position 43,751 of record CAUYRT010044824.1, on the reverse strand, counting down.
CAACGCCTGAGTCACTGAAGTCACTGAACTCAGCTGGAACCTGCTGCCTCAGGCTGTGACTGCTTCAGCTGGCCTGGGGCAGCGGGCCCGCGGCCAGAAATTTGGGGGACAGACACCTGAGCCTTTAGGGGGCAAGTCCCAGTCATTAGTTTGTGGGAGAACTGTCCTTCCGCCCTTTTTTTTTTAAGCTGCAAGAGGAACTGTCTCTCTGAAATGCTCTATCTTCTTTCTCTTTTAAAAGTGACTTGACAATTGATAATTTTGCCCTGGCGATGGACACCTTAGAGCTTTTATTTCTGGGAGGCCAAACATTGATGTTGTGTGAAATGGGAGCTTGGCGGAGCCTTTGTGCGGATCTCAGGCTTCCTGAAAAATTTATTTACTGTGACTGTGATCCGCAGGAGCGAATTGATGTTTATCTATAGCCGTTCATGCCAGCAAGGAGGGGAAAAATGCATAACTGCACTTTCTTCGGAAGCCTTGCGAGGCTGTTTAAATAAGTATCTAATAGTGAACTTTCAATAGCAGACAGGCAGTTTGACGGACAGGGTACAGTGTATTATTAACCATAAGCAGGCTTAATCTTTCCCCCACGTTTTAGAGGAAGCTTTATAACCTTCTGGCTGAGGAATTCATGAGAACCAGGTATTTGAAGCTAAGCAAAATTATCCCGGCCTTTCCAGTGGCAGAATCGATAACTCTGAGAGCTGCATGGAGAAGGGGAAGCAGAGGCTGCGGCTGGGCCCGGAGTGAGCAGCTCTGGCCGCCTCTTTGTGGCCGAAGGTCAGCAGAAGTGGCCGGGGACCAGGGGGAGGCGAGGGGCCTGCCTGGAGCCTGGTTTTCCCACCAGGTGAGTCACTTCTGCTGTTGCCGGAGCTTAGAGGGCCGGTTGGCAGGGGCCGGCTGGCAGGGACCGGGAACAGGGATCTCTGTCCCCCTCTGTGCCCTGGTGGCAACAGTGCCTGGCCTTTGGTGGCACTCACCTTTTTAAGCGATCGAATCAATTTATGTGCTTGTTCAATGCATGTCTGTCTTGCCCCTCGGGCCTGAGTTTTGTGCGGCCTGGAAGCCGTCTCTTTGAACATGGAGGTTTCACGTGATCGCTGGGGGAAGGTAGACGCTTAGTTATGGGATGCTCCCCTAGTCCTGGCCGTCATCACCTTGCCAGTAACAGAGCCATCAGTGTCTGTCTCTCCCCCATGAGAGGGTCAGCCACAAGGGGCCGGGGACTCATCACCTTCCCTCAGGCTCCCTAGCACCAAGCACCCGCTGGCATTTCTTACCGTTTGGTCATTGTTTGCTGAATGACTGGCTGTGGGTTTTCCTCAGGGGGAGCAGCTGTGGTTAAGAGCGTGATGGTCACATAAACTTGGGATTAAGTTCTGGTCTGTTTCCTACTGTGTGTCTCAGGCAAGCCGCCTGCCCTCTCTGAGTCTTTGTTTCCTCGTCTTTAAAATGTGTAAGGAGGGAAGTGACTTCACCATTTTAGGTCAGTTTCCTTATTTGTAAAAGAAGCATGACAAGGCTGTCTTCTTTGAGGCTGCCAGGCCTGGCAAGAACTGGTGTGCAGTAAGATGTAGCCATTCTTATTGAAACCATTATTCTCAATATTACCGTCATTGCCATCGCTGCTTTGTCTCTCCTTGACTCGAGGGAAGCTCACAGCCTCCATCTTATCTGCCTTGGACACTGTCACCCTCTTTCGGTGTCTCAAAGCCATAATGAGGGGACATGTGAGTGCTCTGCAGGGTCAGAAAATGCTGGAGCTGAAGTGGTTGGCATCAGCCTGGCACAAGCCCCTGCAAAGGGTGGCAGCCTTCAAGGACCTGCTCCCCATGGGACTCTGAGCCTCCTCCAGCAAGGTGGCCGAGGGGGTTGACAGTGAGCATGGGGGCAGGAGGCAGTGCTGGGGGCTCAGCCGAGCCTGAGTATAGAGACTCGTGGGTGAGCGATGGCCCCAGGATTATCCATGCCACTGAGCCCCCTGTCAGCAGAGAGAACCAAGAGCTGCTGGATGCTCACAGTGTGACATCACCAGAGCCTGGTTCGCATTCTCATGGCAGCAGAGGGTCCAAAATGGAGCCCTTCTGGGTGGGGGAAGGGGAATCAGGCCTCGGTCTCAAGTTCCCTATGTGCCTGAGCTGAGGTTCTTTGCCTGCTGTGCTCTGCCCCGCCCCATCCTTTCTTCTTGCTCTTCTAGAAGCCATTTGGGTTTTCCCAGATTACTGTCATAATGGCCACCATGCATGGAGCAGAGTGGGAAGGCCAGGCCCTGTGCCGGGTGCTTCCCGTGCACAATCTCAGGAGCTTTCATTATCTAACACCCATTTTCCAGGTGAGGAAACTGAGGCTCACAGAGCCTCACAGCATTGCCGTTGTCCATCCTTCTTTTCCGATGCCTGTATGCCCCCACTTCCTTAATCAGATGCGTCTCCAGCTTCCAGAAAACAGGGCTGGCTCTGCCACTGGGTGGGCTTTTGATTAGAGCTGGAATCGTCCAGGAGACCTGGCCAGAGGAGGCTGGGGGACAGACAGCAAAGCTCTTAGCTGCAGAGAGTGAGTCCCCATTTTCAAGATGAAATGCGTTAAATCCTAAAGCCCAGCATCCCTGGAGCTCCTGTGCTGGGGTCCTTCCTGTTCCTCCTTGCGCTTACCCCACCCTGACTGCTGCAGGGGCTCTGGTCCAAACGCACCCGGGAAGTGATGTGGGGCCTGCAGACCTGTGTGCAGCACCTGAGACAGCAGGCTGTGGCCTTGGAGCGAAGACCCACATTGTTCCGGGCTGAGCGTGAGGGTCTCAGATACTTGGGTGGCTGTTTTGGGGTGATGAGCCCCATCTTCTCCCCCAGCTTCCTGTTTCATTTCGGGGGGGCCTCTCCTCACTGCTCACCCACTGTTCCCAAAGCCCCACACCCCCAGGCTGCAGTGCCGGGAGCTGGGGAGAAATCGGGTGCCGGGGTCTTTCTTTTTGGCTTTGCTTACCAGAAGCAAACAGACATGGGAGCTTAGCGCAAGGCACAAGTAGCAGAGGGAGCTTCAAAATAATCTTAATCACAAGCAGCAATAGCATACATACTCATGTGTCTACTCTGGGCCGGATCTGGGGAGCTGCTAGATAAATAAGATGGACTCCTGCTCTCAAGGGGGTCCCCGGGGAGGGAAGACCACCCATCACAGCACAAGATGGTGTTTCCCACAGCAGTGAGTCCCGCTCAGCAGGTGCTCGGTGTCAGGAGCAGGGAAGGAGCCGTGAAGACACTGCGGCAGGTCTCGGAGGATGAGTGTGCCAGGCAGGGAATTAGGGTAGCTATTTTACACCTGGGAACAGCATTGGACACCGGGAACAGCATTGCTTGGGCACGGAGGGGGAGACCTGGGCTCTGGGGCATTGTGAGTCATTTTATTGGGATCCAGGTGTGCTTGGAGTGGTTGGCGGGGTCAGATCAGGTGAGGGCCTTCGGGGCCACCGTGCAGAGTTTGCATTCCTCCCGCCCCAGAGGCTCAACCTTTGAAGAGTTTAAGCTGGGGACAGTGGTGACAGGACACACTTACCTTTTGCAAAGGGCTCTCAGGCCTCTCTTGGGTGGAGAGGAGGGGTGTGGGGGAAGAGCAGAGTTGGGAGGCAGGAGCTGCTGTGGTCATCTGGCCTTGGCATCAGGGCTGCCCAGGAGGGGCCAGTGAGGGACATTTCCGAGGGAGGACGCTGAGGGTGCGATGAGCTGCCTGCTGACGTTTCTCTTTACCATCCCACATTTTAAACTCAAGGCTTGCGGAGCCCCAGGTGGCAACGTAATAAAGTGTTAACAGTTGGGCACGGCTGGAGGGGACTGTGTACCCTAGCCCCGGAGCAGAGAGGACAGGAGCAGAGCAGGAGGCCGCGCGGTCTCCCCTTCCCGGGTTCTCTGCATGCGTCCAGAGGAGAAAGATGCTGAGCCGTGCCGGAGGGGTCTGACCACGGCTGGCAGGAGCTGGTGGCTCATTTATTTGTTCATTCGGCAGCCGCCGTGAGGTTTACACTGTGCCCAGGTGGGGGGCGGGGAGCACAGCAGACTCGGCCCTCGGGGAGCCCCCAGACGGGGACAGGCCAGGACCGAGGCAGACAGAGCCAGCCCGGGAAGAGCTGTCTCCTGAGCCTGCAGCCCCTGAGGCCTCTGGAGCTGAGGAGAGGTGCTCTACACGGCCTGGAAGGCCAAGGAAGCTTCCTGGAGGAGGCCGCCTCCGTCACGTGGCTCTGTGACGCAGGACCTGGGCTGCCCCATTTATTCCACGTGGGATCCCAGACTCCACGGTATGGAGTGGAGTGACTTGAAAGCCCAGACCTCGAGGGTGGCCAGGTCTCGTGGCAGAGGCAGGAAAGTGTACTCCAGGTGGAGGGAACAGCCCGGGCAGAGGCCTGGAGGTGGGCTCTGCGGAATCACTGCTCAGAGTGCCGGGGGCCCCGGCCAGCGGGGTGGGGCGAGAGCTAGGGCCGGAGACGAGGCCGCGCTGCCGTTTGGGGTCTGGACCTCTGAGCTCATAGAAATGGCTCGGGTTGCTTCCCTAGACTGCCGTGTGGTTTTCCCTCCTCCTCAAGTCCTTGCCAGGCCCAGAGATCCAGGTTGGGTCTCTGCCAGGAGGGTGAGGTGAGACTCTGGCGTGCAGGCAGGGTGCACTGTGGGAGGGGGTAGGGTGGTGAATGGCACCCCAGTTCCCGCCCAGGCCCTGCATTTGTTGGGGGCAGGCCTGCCATTTGAAGGCCACCTGCCTCGTGTGTGGCGCTCACATTGCAGAACAGAATTGGATCCGTGGGGATCCTGGCTAGGGTGAGAGACAGAATCTCTGGGGGAAGTTGGGGGATATTTCTCTGCCAGATTTGGGACTCCCGATCTCTCTGACCCCCTAGCTTCTTTATTGGGGCCCATGGGGATGGTGTGAAGTCCAGCCCAGGTAGCCAGCGGGTCCCTGGATCAGCGCCCCTCGTGCAGAGTGACCCTGTGTCCCCTGGATGCCCAGCGCAGCCAACGGGCAGCCCAGGCGGCGAGGTACCGTCTGGCTGGATCGAGAGCCAAAGAGGTAATGCTAATGTCTTTTAAAATTAGAATGAAAATGTTTATTGCAGAGCAGAACCTGCGTCAGCTCAGAGTCCTGTGGGAAGGGAACGGCTTTATCGCAGCCTTTCGCTTTTATTTTTGCACATTCGCTCTTTATTTGCCGGCGGTGCTGCTGACGGGCCCTCGGAGTGGGCTCTGGCTGCCAGGCCGGGGCTGTGTCTGGACACTCCCGGGGCCTCAGACGGCTCCCAAGAGAGGGCACGAGCTGCCCAGGGTGAGTGCGAGGACCCGCCTTTGGTTGGGAGGGCTTGGGGGTGCGAGCGTAGGAGGCTGACTGTGTGTGTGTGTCCTTGTGTCTGTGTGTGCGTCTAGCCCGATATATGTGTGGCGTGTGTCACTCCGTGTGCCTTTCTCTGCGTGTCGCTCTCCGTGTGCTTTCTCTGTGTGCATCGTGGCTTTGAGAGTCACCCATGTGCGAGACGGAGCGTGGATCTCCAGCTCTCTCTCTATGCACCCATGAATTGTCTGTGTCTGTCTGTGTCTTGGGAGATGGCCATGGGTGTGGCTGTGTGTGGGTCTGGACATAGCTCTGGGGCTCTGAGTGTCTTTTTCTATCTGCGTGGATGTGTGTGCGCATCTTGGAGAGACACGTGGGTGCGTGATGTGGGTCCGTGTGGGTGCGGACACCTGTGCGTGTGCCTGTGTATGTCAGAGGGTGTGCATGTGTATGAGCGGATGTAAGCATGTGAACATGTGAGCGTGCATGGGGAGGGTGTCGCACAGGGGCATGTTTGTGCATGAATGTTGCATGTGTGCTACATGTGAGCGTGTTACATGTGGGTGTGAGCAGTGCCTTGTGCATTAGATCACATGTATGAGAATGTGAGCACATGTTGCGTGTGAACACATATGTTGTGCTTTTCCATCGTGTTGGGTTAGGAGCCCCCAGCAGACCCTCACAAACCTCCTTGGCCCCGAGAACACAGCACAGGCACTGTCAGAAGGCCACCAGCCTCTGGCCTCAGCCACAACTCAAAAAACCTCCCAAATCCCTCTGAGGGCTGCAGCCATTTTTAACCCAACCCCACTTTGCCTTATGCAGCTTGGGCTATAAAAGAAATGGGTGTTTTGTTTCTGGAAGGGGTGTGATTGCAAAATATGAAGTTATTTTATGATACAGAATGTGCTTTCGAAGGCGCACCCGCCCCGACGGTGAGGACCTCTGGTTGACACTCTGGCCTAGGGGAGGCTGGTGCGCCAGAATTGGTTCTTAGCTGATCTTCCGGGGGGGCTCCCCTGAGCTGGGTGCTGAGGGGCCCTGGCCACAGCTCTGGAGATTGTCAGGGCTCCCCCCGAGATGGCAGCCCAGAACCCTGCCGTCTGCAGGCTGTGACCTGTCACAGTTGCTTTACCAGGGCAGAAGACCCACACCCTGCAGGGAAACTGGCGGCCACTGGGCTTCTCCACGGAGCCAGAGGAACCTCTTTTTAATCTCTTTCGCTGTCCTACTCACCGGACCTTCCCTGGGATTTGTCTTATTGTGATGTCACCCTCTGCAGAATGGGGTGGTTAGGGTGGAGTCAGATTTTATAAAGCAGAAACCAGGTGCTGTTGCAGAATATGATATGATTAGGCCAAATGCAGATCCAGAACCTAGCTTCAAATGCTGTGTGGCCTTGAGCATGTTACTCAGCTTCTTTGAGCCTTAGTCTTCTCACCGGTAAAATGGGTATCTTGACAGTGCCGGGTTCGGGGCTCTCTCTTGTTACCTAGGGGTCTTTCTTGAACGTGGCAGATGTGCATGGGACAGGGAGCCTGGGATCAGCGTGCCCTCGCTGCGTGTGATCTCAGGCAGATCGTTTTATCTGTGCTTCAGTTTCCTTACCTGTTAAGTAGGGCTAATAATAATCGACTGCATGGGCATGTTGTGAGGGTTAAATTCCTTACTTTACATAAACGGTAGTAAGTAAGTGCTACAGAGCGCGAGCTATTGTTGTTATTTCGGGAATGCCTGCACCCAGTTTAAAACATCCCGTCAGCAGCACAATATCATCTTTTTTTTTTTAAAATCCAACTTGTAAGCCCCTCTCTGTGCAGCCTTGCCCACTCGGTGCTGTCAGGCGGCTGCTGTGTGCCAGGCACCTCGCTGGGCGTGCCCGAGGCGGCGTGGCATGGGTTATGAGCTGGGTGTCCTGCATGGGTGGGCTGCTCCGAAAGCTATGCCCGGCTTTCCTCCAGCGATTTGGCAAGGCGGGCGCAGACTCGGGTTAAGTCACCCTGGGCAGCAGCCAGGGGTGGGAGCCAACCGGCAAAAGAGCCACCTGGCAGCTTTCTGCTCCCAGGGTGGATCCAGCGAGCTTGGGCTTGTGGTGGCTGTGGGCACCTGAGACTGTATTGTGGGCTTGTCCAAAGCTGACTGATGTCTGGGTGGAGAAGAGAGTGGTGTGGGCTTTCCCCTGGGCCTGGCACTGCACTGCACCCTGAGCCCACCCCACCTTACATTGTGTCAGGGGCGCGTTGATGAGCAAACGCTCAGGCTTGCTGGGTGAAGCCCTCTGCCTGGGCCAGGCCGGGTGCTAAAACACCTTGCATGCATTATCTAGTCTTTGTGGAAACCCCTCGAAGTAAGTCCTATTTCTATTTTATAAGGAGAAAGCTGGGACTCAGAGACATTTTAGAATCTTACAAATCTGTGTAGAAATCCTAGTTCCTTCAGTTGCCTGGGTGACTTCAGACCAGTTACCTAACCTCTCTGAGCCTCTATTTACCCACTTCATAGGATCATAGCAATGATTCAGTGAGACAACGTAGCTGAAACAGCCTGGCAGCTGGCAATGTAAGTGGTCAAAAAAAAAAAAAAGCTGGTTATTATTACTATTATTATTATCTTTTTGCAAGGGAATATTCCTTGCCATTTTAACAAAGACACAAGATTCGAAGTTGATGTCCTGATGACTACAGGGAGGGATTATTTTTAGGAGAAAAACATTTTATTATTATTAGCAGCAGGTAAGTTTGTAAGTTCCCTGCCTTGAGGGAACACTGCTTTCATCTTGAGGGTCTTATTGGCTTGTGGGGGTGGGGCCGCTCCTATTTCATGGAAAAGGAACTCCGTGGACCCAGATCTGTAACCAGACTCATTTGGATGCTTTGAGCCGCAGGATGGCGGATGGTAGTTGCTTAACAAGCATTTGTTGCATGTGTGGGCAGGGCTCCCAAGCTCACTGGGGCAGCCTTGCAGTCTCCCATCAAGAGGGGTCCTGATTGAGGCATCTTCCTTTTGCGGAGCCATTCCCGAGTGCCGGGACCATCCCTTGGAGTTAGTCACTTAACTGTGATGGTGATGGCCAGAGGTCAAGGAGCTGGTGGGCAACTGGGATGCTATCATGTGACTCAAAGACCAGGGAATGGGTTAGAGGTGGTGAATATGAGCTTGACGGACAGGTGTGCACCAACTATGGGGGAAACATCCATTTATTCATTCAGTGAACATTTTTGTTTTCTGTGCTGAGATGCAAGGAGACACCCTGTTAGGACCAAGTTTATATGTGAATCTCATAGACTTTTCAGGGACCTTGTCACGGGAAATCTGGGGCCACTCTCTGCTGACAGACAGGACTTTTAGGGTTCTGTGTGAGAGAAACTGACCTGGAGCCAACTGAAATGAAAGATTTTTATTGGTTCATGTGACCTGTAAGTACCAGGTTTCTGGTTTCAGGCATGGCTGTATCCAGCCGCTCAAATGATGTTATCTCATCCCGCTTATATCCTGGCGCAAGTTTTCCTCTGTGTGGGTGGACTTTGTTCTCCCTGGAGTCTGCGCTGGCAGCTCTGTTTCACCACTTCGGCAACTCCCAGGGAAGGAAAGCAACTCTCTCCCTAGCCCTAGCAAATGTTCCGGATTCACTCCGATTATACTGACTTGGGTCCAAGCACTTGCCCAAGCTGTTTGACCACTTGGAATCTCCTTGTTTCTACATACTCCAAAGCCCCCTGCCCCCCAAGTCCCGGTTGAACTCCATAGCTACTTCTCTTTTTGCCTTTACTGTCTTCTCCATTTTTTTCTCTCTCTTGGGGTGCAGTCATCTTTTTTTATGCCTTGTATCCAGTTCCACCACATCCTGGCCATTTTTGCCTTTCTGTTCCCCTAGCACATAGTATAAAATACATGATAAGTGTCTAATGAGTGTGTGTTGATGGGTTTGGAGCATTAAGAAGGATTTAATTTAGAAGCCAAATCTCAGAATGCTTCATGGGAGGCTTACAGGCTAATGGAGTCAGAAGGGAAGGCCAGGAATACTCTTGCTGAACCCCATCATTTATAGATGGGTCCCAAAGGCTTGGACAGTCTCCAACAGGCCAGGTGGGGAGGTGGCAAAGGGGGAAGGGGACCAATTTAGAAGCCAGGCTTTCCGGGTTCAAATCCCAGCACTTCACCCTTCTAGCTATGCAACTCAGGCAAGTTGCTTCACCTCTCTGTGCCGCTGATTCCTCGTCTGTAAAATGAGATAATTCACACAATACATTTAAGGAAAGGGCCTGGCACACAGGGTGGACTGGTGGCTGTTACCATTATTGCTGGGCTGTTTTCGGAGTCTCCAGGGGGGAAGGAGGATTATAAATTCCATTCCTAGTTAACAGAGGAGGAAAGAACAGCCCGGTGCCTTTGGAGACACCCCCAGGGTCACAGAACACCAACTGTCAGGTTGGCCTCACCTAGTATCGTTGACTCCCAGTTCAGCCTTTGTATTTCAGCTTGGCTGTCCTTTGGGACCAGCTGGGCTTGTAGCCTGCTGTGGCCCGTAGAGAATGTTGATGCTTCCTTTGCAGAAAGAGCTGGGGCAGAGAGGGGACAGTGTGGCTCCCACGTAGGATGAACGGGACGTCAACCTTGGTGGCTTTGCCTGAAACGCTGTGTTTCTCCCAGGGTGGGTGTTCACAGCTGTGTCTTGTGACCTGTTCTCCTCTTAGGAGCTGTCCTTAGCTGGTCTGTCCATCGAGCAAGGCTCATTGCTCATTGCTCATTGTGGTGGGGGCCACACTGAGGTTCGGGGCCCGAGCCGGGAAGGGCCACTGCCCTGTTTGCTAGGCCTGTGGGTGCCTTCAGTGCAAAGATGCGTCACCTGGCTTTCTCCTTGAGCAGTCTTATTTTTTCCACCTCTTTGGAGATACTTGGGGGTGATTAAAAGGAAATACTCTTTTAACTGTAATGAAATGGGGTTTGGGGGTTTTGGAATGATCGGCCATGGCCTCCGGGGCCCGATGCTGGTTGATTTGATAACCGAATTGATAGGCGATGAGTATTGATTTCTCTCTTCCTCCCCCCAGGAAGGGGCTGGAACCAGTGACTCAGCAAAGGGGAGGTGTTTGGGAATTCAGGAGAGGGCTGCTGGGTGCCAGAAAGCTGTGTGTGCGTGTGCCACACTCTGCCTCTCCAGGGTCTCTGGCGCTGCCCCCCAGGAGCGGGGAACGTGGACTCCTTCCTCCCCAGCCCCGGTTCTGGTGAGCGTCAGGAGAGCACAGACCTGAGTTAGAAGCTTGCATCTGTCACTTCCCAGCTGGGTGACCTTGTGCAAGTGACCTCATCTCTCTGTGACTCAGTTTCCTTGTCTGTAAAGTAGGGGAGCAGCAATGCCTCCTGCGTGGCTGCTCAGAGGATGGAGAATTTCTCTTCATGGTTATTAATGGCATCTCTGATTGCAGTGATATTAATAACTAATAATAAGTCTTAATTGCTGGTAGATATGGGAGCAAAGTGCCTTGGGGACACAAAGGAAGGGGTGATAGATTTTGACTGAGGTAATCCTGGAAGACTTCCGAGAGAAGGCTCTGGAATTATGACACCTCCAACAACGTGTGACAGAAAGAGGAGGGGGCAGAAAACCTGTTTCTCTTTCGGGAATTCTGAGGCACAGAGGCAGGGAGGCGTCAGAGCTCTGGCACAGTGGGCACAGCTGCCGTCAGCGTGGCCGGGCGAGGTGCAAGTTTCGGGCACAGTGGAGGGAGTGGCTGGGCTTTGTTCAGGCGGCGACTCAGTTGAGATTGTTGATGGACAAGCTCTGTACAAGCAGAGCCCATATGGTGGCGAGATTGTTGCATTGAAATTCAGAAACAATGATAGCACACAGCGCCACCTCCCATTGGTTGAATGCTGTGTGCCAAGCGTTGACCTACTGTCTCGTTGAATCCACACCCCACTCCGTGACACAGGTGAGGAAGCTGAGGCCCTTTGTGATGGTGGCCCGGTCCCTCTGAATCACACCCGAGGTCCGTCTCCCTGCTCTGCGGCGAGCACGCAGACCCCACGCAGCCCGCCCCCTGCCATGGGCCGTGCGCGTCCTCGTGAGTCTGTGCAAGTTCTCCTTTGCAGAAACTTCTGTGACATTCAACTGGGTGCATACAGGCTTCTTCAGGCTTCTCTGCCTGATTTAATCAGGTGAAGATGTCATGAAGACATCACTTACAATTCTTTTGTGCATGTTCCCAGCTAAGTTCTTTTGTCGCCTCGGGGAGTTCCAGGAGCTGCAGGTTTCGCCGGGCAGGGCCTGATACCACGGTTCTCGCTGTGTTTGCTCTGTCCTCCCTGGCGCAGGGGAGCCGGAGGGACAGGGATGTCTGTCCTGGCAGGCAGAATGCCCACTCCCGGGCAGGGGCCAGAGGGCACAGGGAATGGAAGGGTCTGGGAGAGGACTTGTAAGCTACAGTGAGAAAACAAATGCCTCAAATTAAAATTCATGAGGAAGAAAGCAAATAAATGAGACAGGGCAGTTAGGGAAGGTTTCACATGTAATTTATTTTAAATGGTATTTTTAAACTTTTCATTCTGAGATCATTTCAAAAAGATTTAGAAAAAGTTGCCAAAAGAGTCCAGAGAATTCCGCGGATTCCCTGAATGTTAACATCCAGCCTGACCGCAGAACAATTACAAAATCAGGAAAATTTGCATGGAGGCAGCGCTATTATCTAATGAACTGACTGGGCTCAAATTTTGCCACTGGTCCCACTGGCGTCCTCTCTCTGGTCCGTGGTCCGGTTCTGGATTGTGCAGTGCATGCGGTCGTCGTGTCCCGGTGGTCTCCTTTAACCTGCAATACTCCCTCAGTTGTTCTTTGTCTTCCATGACCTTGGCCATTTATTTTGTAGAATGCCCCTCCATTTGGGAATGTAGGGTGTTTGCTCATAATCAGATTCAGGTTGTGCGTTTTTGGTAGAAATGCCACCGGAGTGATGTGTCCTCCTGGGTGCGTCAGATCGGGAGGTACCTGATGTCTATCTGTCCCACTACTGCTGATGTTACCTGTGGCCACTTGCTCAAGGTGATGTCTGGTGGGATTCGCCAGTGTGAAATTATTATTTTTCCCTTTATAACTAATAAGTACTTGTGGGGAAACATTTCGAGACAATGTGATACTCTGTTTGTCGTCATTCTTTTGCCCACTAATTTCAGCATTCATCGATGCTTCTTGCCTGGAACAATCATTGCTGTGGTGTTTGCCAAGTGATTTTCTGTTTCCATCATTACTTCTGTGTTTATTAATTGAAGAGCTTTTCCTTCTTTCATTTATCTATTCATTTTAAAATTTATATCAGTATGGACTTGGATTCATGTTTTATCCTGTTCCGCACCCCCGTCCCCCATCCCCACTCTCTCTGTCCCTCTGTCTCTTCTCTCTCTTCCCCACCCCACTGTCTCTCCTCTCTTTTGGTCTCCACCCCTCCTCCTCTCTTTCTCTTCCTCTCTTTTTTTTCTTGCTAAAGAAGCCAGACCATTGTGTGAAGCTTCCCTCCCTTGGATTTGGCTGTGCACGCACCTACAGTGTCGTTTACCACTCTTCTCCAGCTCTTGAGGCTCCTGTGAACTGGTGGAAGCCCCAGAGCCCGGATCAGATGCCGTCTTGACAATTTTGGCAAGACCACGTCACAGGTGGCCATGTGCCCTTCCATCAGGCAGCTGTCTCCCTTTAGGACATTGAGACTGATCGGTGGATTCAGGAGCTGTCAGTCTGATCCATCCATCGTCAAGTTCCCCATCAGCCCTTCATCCGCTGGGTTTTGTGCCCACGAATAACCATTGCCTGGGTCCTTAATTCATTAGGGGTTGCTAAACGTTGAGCCGTTGACTTTATCCCTCCTCCTCTCTTTCTTAGCTGGGAGGTTTCTCTACAGAGAAACCGCCTCTCATCAATTATCTGCTTACCCCGAAGGAAAGTGTGTCCACAAAAGGGAAGATAAATGCTGAATTCTTTCCATTTATTTGCCAGTTTTCAAAATAATGAGCTGGTTCCCTGGCATCCTCTGAAGGTGGCAGATGAAAGTCTTTAAAAATATTATTAGAAGCCCATGGATGTAAGTGTAATTGACATGTCCTAATTCATTTCAGTTACTCTCCTTGTTCATGCTCAGATCATCCCACTTCAGGCACGCGGGGGCCTCTGCAAGTCAGTGTCTGAACCCTCTGGACTCCCCGGGGGCCTTGGATGGTTTCCTTGCTTTCTGGGGAGACAGGTTGTTCCAGGCTCACTGAATACATTTTCCACCCCATCCTCGCACTCAGACATTGCTCCAGGGAGCCCTGGACCAGTGGTATTGAGGGAGCACAGTCTGGGTGCCGAGTGAATGAATGTACAAAACATCTGGAACCACAGGGCTGGGGGCATTTTCCACAGCAGTCTGCAGCGGGTGGGATGCTGGAGAAAGAGGCAAAGTGGTGGCTTTGAACTTGGATCTCACCTCTTTCCTAATGTCTCTCAGGTCAGTGACCCCACTGGAAGCCATTTATTCATTCTTCAGCCGTTCCTCAACTGTGTCTTCATTTAGAAAGCAAGATGCATCTCCCCCACCTCCAGCTCCTTACTTGGGGTTGACATTTTCTTGGGGAAGGTCTTTGAGGTCAGAGACACCCCTAGAAGAGTGAGGTCCATCAAATCCCCACTCGGATCCTGCCGGGGTTTGTTTTGCCACTCAAGGTGATGCGATTGACAGATTGACGAGGGTGTTTGTCACTGCTGTTTGCCTCTTAGCGTCTTTATGGAGGGGGAGCAACAAGAGAGTTCACTGAGGGACCTCCTCTTCCCAGGCACATCCAGACCAGACAAACGAAGTATAATATCCCCTTGCCAGAGCAACTTAAAAATTAACACGAGCCTCTGAGTGTTCCCTCCACCTTTATCCGAGCAGCCAGCATTCTACGTTTGAGATTAAAACTCACATTTCATTTTTATATGCTGTGCTTAATCCAATAATGATTTCATGTTACAAACAGCAATAATATCTTTCAGCATAGTTAATCAGAATAGACTTAATGCTGTCACTATTTATTAACCTTTGTTGAAAAGCAAGAAGTTTCTCTCTAATCTGTGATTGTTGGTCTTGTCAGGCTCTATCAAGTGAAAAAACAGTTTTGGCATTCATTAAAACGGTGCGAATCCTGAAATGACAATTGGAGCTGGATGGTATTTGGTGCATGAAATCACCAGGATGACTGAGAAGGCTGGGGGCGGGGCACGAAGGGGGAACCCACATGTTCAAAGGACTGAGTGTTTCTTCTCCGAGTTCCTCTTGGATAAAGAAACTGTTCTTGTGAATTGGGAAAGTGGGGCAGGGGATGGAGTATGGGGCAGTGGACGGGCGGGGCCTTGGGTGCTTCTCGCCAAAGAAACATTAGTTCAAGACAATGGCTTTGAACTTGCATCCCAGCTGCCTCATCCCTTTACCAACTCTGTCCCAGCTTAATGACCAATTTGGAGTCATTTATCCACTTTTGCTCTTTCCCCCTAACTACTACTTTATGTAGAAAACAAGGGTGGGTCTCCCCCATCTTCTAGACCCACGTTCAGTTGAGTCTAGTTGAAGGAGCCCACCCAAATGTCAGATGGCAGACTTCTGCTTCAGTGGACCCTCGTGGCAGATGATCTCATTCGGTAGTCCACAAACTTGAGCGTGCACAGAATCTCCTGGAGAGCTCCCCCCATTCCTGGGACTTCAGGAGGCATGGAGTGTCTTGAGAGTCTGTGTTTCTAGCAGACTGCCAGATGATGCTGATGCCACCCTGAGTGGCAGGGCTCTGTCACATGACAAGAAAACCCAGCAGTACGGTTGTGCCGGGGCTTGAATTACAGAGTTTGAGCCTTGCTAACCGCACCAACTCCCCTAAAAGGAAATTTGCCTCTAAAAAAAAATTGAAAGGTTTCAACTTGTAGAAGCCTCCTCCAAAGGGGAAACAGCTCTCCCCAGGGGCTTCTCCTTTCTTTTTTACCTCAAAGAGCCTGCAGACATGTTTCTCAGAAAGTCCCTGTTGGGTCTTTACCTTTCAAAGGTGATTCAGAGAAAAATCTAATCCACTAAAGAAGTCCTGATGCTGGGAGTTCTGGAGGGATGTTCCACGGCTAAGCAAATAAAGTGGTCGGTCGTTCAGGGGCTGCGGTGGGTAGTGGCCCAGGTCGGTGGCCAGTTGATCTCTCTTCTCATAGGAAGAGCCGGGCAGTGCAGTGAGTTCTGCCTGTGTCAGTGGGGAGGTGAGCAGGTGCTGTTAATTATTTAGGAAGAATTAAGCAGTCTGGGTGGGTGGGTTTTATGCTCTGTTTGGTAATAAAGGTTGCTGCAGAAAGGAATTTTAAAATTCAGTATTCTCATTTGCCTCATATTGCAAAGAAGCCGAACCTGGGTTTGACTGGTGAAAGCATCTGGAATTAATGAACCAGCTTCTTACAGTGCAGAAATCAATGTTTGCTGCATTAATTGCACGATGCTGAAACCCCACTTTTTATTTCTGACTCGCAGAGATACGGCCTAAGAAATCTCTCTTAAGCGGCGTTCTGGGGCTTTGCTGTTTCCTTAATCCGTCTGGGCGTGGGGAAGGAATTGCTCTTCATCTTGGAGGTGTGACACAGAGGGACCTGGGGGGAACTTTGGACAAGCTGTGTGCTTTGGGGAGCTTAATGGGGAGAGCCTGGGGAGCCCAGGGCAGGACTAGAGGATCAGGCCCCCTTGAGTAGCTGTACTCTGTCCTGACGTCCGTCTCCGGGGAGTTTCCAGCTCATCATGTTCAGAGGTTGCAAGAAGCCTTACTAAGGAAGTCTGTGTTTCAGCTGGACACATGTTCCTTGCCTGTCTTGCTTTTTCCACCATATAACCCTTTGGGAATGTGGACACCTTGATCTGAGGTGTAGGTTGGCCACCATTTCCCTAAATACTGGGGCATTGGACACTATCATTCTGCTCATCTCTGGGGACCCAGCCTCAGTGCCTGGCATTTTGGACAGAATAATTAAGGAGGCGACATTTGAGCCATGTTTGGAGGAATGAATAGGAGCTTGCCAGGGGGAGAGGGAGGGAAGTGAGGGCATTCTAGGCAGAGGGAACAGCACTAATAAAGACCCTGAGGCTCACGGTACACATTTTCCACCCCACCCTTGGACTCCGACATTGCTCCAGGGAGCCCTGAAGTTTCTTCTAGCTGGAGTGGTGGACGGGAGCTGGAGCATGGGTGGTAGAGAGTACTAGCTGGGGAGGAGCCTGGGAAGGTGCTTTGAGGCCTTGAGCCTCTGGCTAAGAACTTGTGATTTTCTCTGGTAGATGGTGGCAGGGCTGGCAAAATGCCTAAGCAGGGGATGAGATGCCTTGTGGAGTTAGATTTTCAATTTTTATACCATAATTTTTTAAATTTTAGTGTGCAGTTCTACGAGCTTTGACTACAATCAGAATATGGAACGTCACCCCCCAAAACTCCCCTGTGCTACTCCTTTACATCAAACCCTTCCTCCTCCTGCTACACCTGGCAGTCACCGGCCTGTTCTCTTCCCCATGGCTTTACCTTTTTCTGAATGTCGTACAGATGGAGTGATGCAGCATGTAGTCTTTTGAATCTTTCTCCTTCCTTTTAGGACGATGCATTTGGGATTCATCCATATCATTGCGTGTATTTGTAGTTTCTTTTGATTACCGAACGGTATGTATTGCATTGTGTGGTTATGTCACAGTTTATTCATTCACCTGTTGACAGATATTTGAGTTGTTTGTAGTTTCTGGCAATTTTCAATAAAGCTCCTGTAAACATTTGCAAGTAGGTTTTTGTGTGACCATAATTTTTATCTCTCTAGGGTAAATACCTAGGAGTGGCATTGCTAGGTCACTGGATAAGTGTATGTTCAACTTTTTAAGAAGCTGCCAGACTTCTTTCCAAAGTGTCTGTACCATTTGGTATTCATACCAGCAATGTATGAGAGTTCCAGTGGCTCCACATGTTTGCCAACACTTGGTGTTATCAGTTTTTTTTCTTTTTCAATTTTATCGATTCTAATAGGGACATAGTGGTATTACATTGCAGTTTTAATGAATGCGTTAACATTTAAAATTACATTTCCCTAATGACTAGTGATGTTTGAACATCTTTTCATGTGCTTACTTGCTATCCATGTATCTGTTTTGGTGAAATATTTTGCCCATTTTTAAGTTGGGTTTTTTTTTACTATTGAGTTATGAGAGTTCTTTATTCTGAAGATCTACATATTCTGAATATTTGCAAAATATCTGCATATTCTGCATATTGAATATTTGCAAAAATATTTGCAAAATTTGCAGGTATGTGATTTGCAAATGTTTTCCCCCAGTGTGTAGCTTGTATTTTCACTCTCTGAAAGTGCAGATAAAGATACTGCAGCAGTAAAAATCTCTAACACTGCCACACTCCAGCCATACTGGGTTTCTTTCAGTTTCTCAAAAAATCTAATTCTTTGCTTCTCCAAGGCCTTTGCCCATGCTGTGCCCTGTTTAGAATACTCTTCCTCCTGTGTCTGGTCTAAGAAATCTTTGTCTACCCCCAAATCGTGAAGATATTGTTTTATGTTTCTTTTAGAAGCTTGGTTGTTTGGCATTTATGTGTAGGTCTGTGATCTGCCTCAAATTAATTTATGTATACGGAGTGAGGTAAGAGTTTGAAGGTCATTGTTCTTTTTCTCTGTATGGATACTGAGTTGTTAAAAGATTTTTCTTTCTGCTTTAGATTGCCTTGGTTCCTTTATCCAAAAATCGAATGAGCATCTATGTGTAGGTCTGTTTCTGGCCCTTTATTCTTTTTCGTTGATCAATATGTCTATCTTTACAGCAGTAGCACAATTTATTGATTACTGTGTCTTCATAGTAAGTTCTGAAATTGAGTAGATTAAGTCTTTTAACTGTGTTCTTCCATTTCGAGGTTACCTTGAATATTCTATGTCCTTTCAATTTCATATAAATCTTAGAATTGGCTCTTCAATTTCTACAAAAAAATCAAAATGAACCTGGGATTTTGATTGAGATTACATTGAATCTATAGATCAGTTTGGAGAGAATAACATTTTTTAATAATATTGAGTCTTTCAGTCCATGAACATGGTATGTCTCCATTTTCTGCCCCTGCTCTTCCTCTGGCTTACTCTTCTTCCTCTTCCAGGTGCCAGCTTAAGTGTCATCTCAAGGAGGTCTTTGTTATGTCCTGCCTAGATAATGTAGCTCCTGTTAAACCTCTGGTACACTCTCTCTTCCTTCTTGGTACTAATCACAATGGTAATAATTATTTATGTGATTATTTGTTTTGTGTGTTTCTCACCTACTGGACCATAAGTTCCGTAAGGGCAGGGACCAGATCTGCCTTGTTCACTGACTAGCACACAGTAAGTTTTCGGTACAGATTTATAAATGAATGAGTGAATGAATGAATGCCCTCCTGCTCTTTTGACATAGATCTGCAGGCCACTGGCTGTTGTCATTCGTAGTTAGATGAACACTTTGGTCTCTGCTTGCTGATAGAGAACCCAAGGCCTAATCCCCCCTGCATTCTTGGCCTTTTGCCTAATGCTTAGTTTCTGCTGACATGCATTATATGTTGAGAACTCCTGTTCATTTGACAGGTAGCTGTGTGTAATTATACTTTTTAAAAATGAAATCGTACATCTACAGAGAATTTTTTGGTAATTATTATAATACAAAGGTTTAATTTATTTGGGGTAAAAAAAAAAGGTGTTGCTTTCACAGCATCAGTCAGAGCATTAGAAAAACCAGTGGTGGAATCTTGATTGAATTAGGCTGTGCTCATAATTAGGAAATGCCAAGGCCTGCAAAACGTCACAGTGCTGAGGACAGAGTGATGAAATTAAGAGCTGCTTTTTTTTTTTTTAAGGTTGAAGGAGTTGGCAGTTTAGGAGCATTGTGTTGTTAACTAATTGGTTTGTGGATGCTACTTGGACTTAATAGATTTCATCTACATTTTGATCCCAAATCGATATATAGGCCCCAGCATTAATTAAATCCCCAGGGTAAGCATTTCTAAGGAAGACGTTAGGAAGAACCTTCTGAGAAGGATGGGATTGTTGGGACAAGTTGCCGAGGCTTGTTGTAGGATGGTGGTGATTCAGAGCAAGATGAAAAAAGAAGGAGCTCAAGAATGTGGAGTCCTGTGCAGGAATCCTGGAGGAGACCAGTGCTCTTTACTCAGAATTGTATCTAAGGTGGTTAATACAAATAAAACAGAAAGTCAACTGGAATTCTTCGGGGCTTGCCTGAAGAGCAAAGGAAAAAAATCTCACTTTGTCACAATCTGAGATCATAGTTTCCTCCAACAATAATAGCTTATGTTTCAAACAGTGCATTATCATTTTATTTGCAGGAACAGCCTTTTAATGCAAGGGCAAATATGATTATAATTACTATTCCCATATCACAGATCATGACTGGCCTGAGGTTACAGAGCTCGTAAGTAGCAGATTCAGCTGTGATTCTTTTGGCAGCTAATGCCATGATCAGTTCCTTACACTTGGCAATGGGTCCATACTAGAGTTTTCCTCTAAGTTGAGAAGAGGGTGAGATTTTTTGCATGATGTTTGTAGTTTTGGAGAATATGGTGATATAGCTAATAGTAATAAATGCCGTTCATTTAGCAATGTATTTAGTCAGTACAACTATATCATGCTGTAGCAATAAAAGACCCTGAAATTTCAGTGGCTTAACCCAACGGAGGCAAATTTCTTGCTCACATGACATGTTGATGGGCTACATGTCCATCATGCATGGGCAGTGGGCTTTGCTCATCATAGTAATTCAAGGTCCTAGGCTGATTGATGGAGCAGCCACCAGTTCAAATGTGCCATCCACCATGCTAGAAGTACAGAGACCTCCAGAGGGGTCTTGTACCAAACAGTAAAATGCTTTATCCTGAAAGTGACATGTTACTTCTGCTTTCAGCTCATTGGCCAAAAGTAATCACATGGCCTCATTCAACCACAAGTAGCCAAGAAGTGCAATCCTACCTTATGGATGGGAGAGATCCAGAAGTATTTGATAGACAGCATTAATGACTATCATAAGCACTCAGTGAACAATAAAGAGTTCATCTGATCCTACAGCAAACCTCTAAGACAATAATGACAGCTAACAATTATTGGTCAGTTACCACATGCCATGTTCTGTTTACCTAGAAGAGCACTTTTAACCTTACAACAATCCTGTTGGGTAGATACTATAATTACTTCCATTTTATGGATGGGAAAACTGAGGTTCAGAGAGGTGAAGCTACTTGCTCAAGGTAACACAGCTAAGAAGTGGTAGAGCCAGTATTTGAACCCAGGCCAATCTTAGCTGCAGAGCCCATATTATTATAATCTCATATCACTGATGAGAAATCTGAGGCTCAGGGAAGCAAACCAATATGCTTGAGGTCACACAGCGAGGGAGCAGCAAGCCCTAGTTCCCCTCCCAGGTAAAGGGTGGGAAACCTTCGTTTGCAGTTCCTGTTGGTAATTACCCATCTCTCTCCTGTACAGGTGACTCCCAGCTCTTGACCTAATGAGTTCATTGCTAGAGCCAGTTTCTACCAGCTCACGAGAGCCTGGTGTTAAATTTCCAGAACTTTTGCAAACCAGTTATTAAACACAGACATTAAAAATTACATAAACTTACTGTTGTTAAATATATTTCAAACCAAGGTAATAAATACTGAAAACTCATCACTTGCTAATTATTTTACTATTATATGCTCTCGCGGTTGTTTATATCTGCCAAATCTGTAAGGTGAAAATACCATGTGATGGAATGCTACCACCCCTCTCTGCCTAGCTCTGTGCTCAGTGATGTCCAGTTGGTAGACTGAAATTGGCCATGATGGGAGTATTTATACCGTAGAAATTGGCAGGCACTGTTGATCAGGGCTTTTTTCCCCTGGAGAGCCAGAGTTAAACATTTGCCAGCATACCCTGGCGTCCACCATCGGGCTGACTATCAGCCTCAATAAAGGACCAGCTTGCCCTCCCAGTGGATCCAGCTGGTTCCAGGGCCAGGCCCGATTCCATGAGGCTGCTGCATCGGACCTTGAAAACATGGTGCCAGCTGGATGGTGTTCCTCCTGTTAAGCTGCAGGATTTCAACCTTGGCAGCCCATCAGAATCACCTGAGAGAGCTTTTAAAAAATATCGTTTTTGTTCGTTTGTTTGGTTTTACAGGACCCACTGCCAGAGGTTCTGACATAATTGGTCTGGGATATAATCTGGCCATTAGGATTTTTTTAAAGCTTTCCAGCTACAACGGAAGTAGAGAAGGACAATTCTAAGCAAACTGTGTGTGTGAAAAATGTGGACTATCAAAGAAGGCAGGTTGGGGGATTGATGATTTAATTCACAGCAAAGTTTCTCAATTTTTTCCAACAGTGCTCTGTAAAGAACACCATAGGGCAGGGAATGGCAAACTTTCTCTCTAGAGGGCCAGATAGTAAATATTTTTTACGTCGTGATCTGTACGGTCTCTGTCGCAGCTACTCAACTCTGCCAGGGCCGTGCAAAAGCATCCATAGACAATATGTAAACGAATGTGCATAGCTGTGTTCCAATAAAACTTTATTCATAAAATGGGATGGGTTGGATGGATGTGGCCCACGGGCCATAGTTTGCCAACTCCCATCTATAGTGTTCCTTTAAATGGTGGCCACACCTGCCCAGAGCCTTAAAATCTATTCACGTAATCACCTTGAATGTTGAGCTGACGGATGGGGTGGGTCTGTGCAGTGTCCATCTGACCCCTGCAGAGTTCTTTAAACAGTTTCAACTGTCCTCACTCATCTGATAGGCAAAAACGTTGACTTGAGAACTGAATAGATTAGAAGTTCTTTGAAGCGGGGGATCCCTTCAATCTTGTTCCCTTAACATGGTGCCTGACTCTTGGGCCTCATTTAACAAAAATTTGTTGGATGAGTAAGTTGATAAAATAAATAACATTTACTATTGTTAAAAAACTGTCTTATGGAGAATTTCAAAGGTACGTAAAAAGAGTATATAACGTGAAGAATTTCTCATTCCCACTGCACAGCTCTAACACTGTATTGAACTTGCTCATTTGGGTTGTTTCTCTAACTTTCATAAGGACAGGGACTCTTTCCATTATCCTCTGTGTTGCTGTATGCCCTGGTGCTGTGCACAGGGTAAGGCATGTAGTAGGTGCTCAGTAAACATGTATTGGATAAACACAAGAATGAATGAATGACAAGCTGGTGCATTTAGGTATGAAATATTATGTGTTAAATCATGTCTTTTCCCCTTAAAACCCTGAATAGCCATGGCTCCACATCTGCGGAGCACATGAAAATCCTGGAGAACCTTCTTAACTGTGTTGGTTCCCAGGCACCACTGTGGGAGCTGGGCTGTTGGGAAGACTGGCATGATGGGAAGCTTGGCAGAATCTTGCAGGTGAAGGAAAGCTTGTGCCCAGGGTTATAAAGGAGGCCCTTTGTCCTCAGCTCCTTGGACACCTTCTCTCCCAAGTCCTGGTGATTAAGGAAGGGAGTGACAAAAAAAGAAAAAAAAAAAGTCTGGTCTAATTTAAACCCCTTTAAAGTTACCAGGCTGTTGGAGATTAGCTCAGAGAAAATATTTCAGGGTCTGCTTTGATTTGCAATTTGAGATAAATGCAGGAAACGTGTTTTTGCTTCCTGGGAGAGGATTATGTCCCCTTGCAAGTTGGGTCATTGTCACTTTTGATTTTAGAACACTTACTTGTGGTTCCTGTAATGAACAAAAACCAAACCACACTGAAACCAGCCCAGGGGGTCCTGCTGTCTCCGAAGCCCAAGGTATTCTTGTTTCCACTGAATTACTATTTTCGGATTCCTACCTGTCGCCCGCCAGACTTCTCAGGGTTCTGTGCTTGCGCTGCACCAACATTGGTGGTTTATTCCAGACATAGACAAATCTTGCTAAAGTTGTTACCAAAAAAAAAAAAAACTTTAAATAACTAATTTAGTATCTTATATTTTGGGGTGGATTCTTTCTTTGCCGGGGGGGGGTGTGGTGAATCGTTCTTTACCATGTCGATTTAATGTGTAACATAATCCTCACTAGAATAACCTTCGTACATCATCCAGTTATCCTAAACCAGGGTAGTGGTGAATTTGTCAGATTTTAGGTACATTAAACATGATCATGGAGCTTGAACAGGGAGACAGTTGATGAAATTAACGTATTTTCCATAAATAATCTCTTGCTTAATACACTAATTGGCATGTTAAGAGAGACAAGGTTTTAAGATAAATTTTCCCAATTGAAAAAGACTGTATGTTATAAGCCCCAGATGCTTTCATGGGATGTGCCGTTATAAGTGTGAATCTGACGGTTCTTGAATGGAGGGGCATTTGGGGTGAAGTCTTGCCTTGCCAAACCCTTTGGTTGACTCCTGAGGTGACTCTGGCCAACAATCCCTTCCACTGCTACCTATAATATATGTGCTATTTCCAGGTGCCACACGTTCCTCAAAAACAAATCACTGCTAGGAGGTTAAATCCCATTTCCACAGCTAATATCAAAACGCCATCCTCCGTCCCTCATGCAGTCCCCTGCTGGAAGTTTCTGGTTCGGCTGGCTGAGTGCTCTGTGGTCTAAATATAGCCATTTAAAAAGAAGATTACGGCCCGTCCACTTGGGACTGCCAAAAAGCCTTTCACGATAACTCTTGAAAGCCTGATGCCTTTAATCCTTAACTTTAATTTAAAATAAAGAAATCTTCTCAACCCATATTCCATTTTCCACATTCTGTCCCCACCCTTGTCCTCCACTACAAATCTTTTCATTTGCCCCCACCCCACCTTTCATTATTGGGAAATAAAAGTCTTTACAAGTGGCTTCTGGAGCAAGGAAGGGCTAAGCTGTTTTAATTTCTTGCAAGGATGTTTTTATAGAAGAAAGTCAAGTCAACACTCAAGAGTATACACAGCCCTTTACGGAGATGGGGAGAATTAATCAGGCCAGAAAGTTCGGGATATAAAAGGGGAGGGGGGTTGGGAAGGATGTTTCATCAGACCGAACTGCTCTGGGAGATGCAAAGATAAAAGGATTTCCCTCTCCGAGTGCCTTAAATATTGGCAGGCGGTGGGGTCAAGATGTTTTCTTTTGTTGTTATGGAAAGCCATACAGATAATTAATGCTGTTGAAAGAAGATTGTTCTGTTGGCGTCTGTGAGGCTGGGCCCCCAGTCTGGGATCTTCTGGAAAGAAACAAGTCAGGGAAAAAAGTTATGCACCAGGGGAGATCCTGCCAATTTACACCAGCCATAAATAACGTCCGGAGAGCAAACAGCCACTGGCTAGTTCCTCGTGGCTGCAGAGATTTGATCTGGGGACACAAGTCGGTGCATGTAGGGAAGTTTAAATGGAGTGGGGACCCACCCCTCCCACCTCCCAGACTGCTTCTTTTAAACAATAATTATTAAAGAAAGGAAGTTGCAGCAGAAGCCCAGGAAGGTAGTGCATAGGCTTTGATATTTACAGTTTTTATTTCTTCCTGGATGGATGGCTCCTGCTCTAATTTAATGGGCAGGAAATGTTTGCTCCCTTCCTTGGCTGTCAGATGCAGCCATGGGGCCTGGGAGTCCTGGCCGGGCCTGCTGGGGCTCACAGGAGCCTTCTGTGCCTCTGGCTGACCCAGTCCTGAAGGAATTTGTATACACTGAGAAAACTCTATAAACCCCAAAGCGATCACAGGAATAGCTAACATTTGCCAGGCACTTCACATGTGCCGAATCTTGTGCACTTTCTATACGTTGGCTCGCTTGATCCTCATAAAACACATGGAGGGTGGTGGTCTTCTTCGTCCCGTTGTACAGGTAAGAAAATTGAGACTCAAAGGGGTGAAGCTCACACAGCTAGCAAATGTCAGAACTGGGTTTGAAGCCATGCATTCTGGCTCCGAGTGGACATTTTTTTAAATTGAGGTGAAATTCCCATGTCATAAAATTAACCATTTCAAAGTGGACAATCCAGTGGCATTTATATATTCACAATGTTGTGCCTATGTTGCACACCCATTGCCTATGTCTAGTTGCAAAACGTTTTCATCACCCCAAAGGAGACCCCGTACCCATGAGCAGTATAGGGCCAAGGGACAACTTCTCCTTCACCCTCCGAAGCTTCCCTGAAAATCAACTGACAACAGGCAGATTAATAGGAGAAAAGGCAGACACACTCGTTCTATATAATTTTATGTGACATTGGAGCCTTCGGAATGAAGTCCCAAAGATACAGGAAAACTATTCTTTTTATGCTTAGGTTGAACAAAGTATGGACAGCCATGTGGAAATGTGATTGGACACACACAGTATGATGTCATGCTAATAGACGGAGTGGGTACCCAGCAAGGCCTGTCTGTCCAGATTCCTCTTGGCCTCTCCGTGCAGCGTTACTTCCTTCTGGTATGGGGCAGGATCCCCTCTGGAGTGGGGGTCTTAGGACCTATAATCAACCTAGGTCAGATAATTTCTTTATGGACAATAGTTGCACAGAAAGGCAGGCGAAGGTTAGAGTAATATTTTTAGGTTTTATAGCTGGCTTTGTGGAAAAGAAGGGGTTCTGGTGTCTGTGACCTGCCTTGGGGAAGAGGGGTCCTAGTGTCTGCAGGCTCAGGGAGAATGAGGGACTAGAGACGGGTCAGAGAGGAGCTTCTGCTGCTGAGGCTCTCCTGTGGAGTATCACTTTCTGAGCTCTAACACCAGTGACTCCCCATTCTCTTCCCAGCCCCTGGGAACTACCAGTATTCGTCCTGTCTCTGTGGATTTGCCTATTCTGGACATTTCACATAGACAGAATCAGACAGTATGTGTCCTTTTGAACTGGCTTTTCTCGCACACGTCATGTTTCCAAGGTTCATCCATGCCGTAGGATGTGTCAGTACCTCATTTCTTTCTATGGCTGATTACTATTCCATCGCATGGATATATCACATTTTATTTATCCATTCATTTGTTGCTGGGCGTTTGGGCTGCTTTTCCTTTTGGCTGTTGTCAGTAATGCCGCTATGACATTCGGGTACAAGAACTGTTTTCAGTTCTCTGGGATGTATGCCTCAGCGTGCAGTTGCTGGGTCATGTAGTAATTTTATGCTTAACTTTTTCAGGAATCACCAGAGTGTTTAGAGTTGACACTGGTCACCCCAGGGAATCCAGGGAGTAGTGCCATATCAGGGGCTCAGTGTTGGTCTCTGCTGCTGGCAGACTGGGCACTCAGCGGTGGCCTTAGCCAGGTTGGCCTTGGTGAGTGGAAGCCCTGAGCTTGTGGCTGAGCCGTGCATAAGCTCCATCCCTGCTGCCGTGGCCACTTTGTTCATGAGCCCACTGGGCAGTGATGGGCTGGCTGGGGAAAGAGTCTGGCCGGTATCCACAGATGGATCATTGTGTCTTCTTGATCATTAGAATCCTCTTCTGTTGAGGTCACTCTTTGGTGGGCATTCACACGGGACACAAATATCTTCACATTTTTTGCCCATTCAGAGGTATCCACATACTTCTTCCCCAGACTTCCTTGTCACCAATTTTCCAATCATGTTCCTACTAAGTCCCCGACCATCGGGCCAAACCACTGACCACAGCCCATGCATCAGCACATAATCGCGCGACTGGCCGTTTCTCCTTCCGAGCAAAGTAAACAGCTAAGTGCACTGCTTGAGTTCTGTCCACTAGCAAGATTTCCCTTCACCACGGTCCTTCAGGGATGTCCCAGAAGGGGGCTGTCCACTTCCGACGGGTGCCCACGTAACATGCAGAACCATCTGTAAACCAGACCCGAGTCTTCTCTTCCTCTCTCAGCCAACTGCAGGGAGCTTCTCCACGAGGCCGTGGTGCAGACTGGGAGAGAGAAGGCAGTGCGGCAGGAGGGGGGTGACAGGCATTTGGGCTACTTCTTCACGTAACTTGTGCCTTCTGGGCCCGCGTGAACCTGATCACTTGCATTTGATGAAAAGCCCTGCTGCGTGCCCGACTCGATGGCTCAGATTGCGTGGTGACTGGGTGGCCTGTCAGCAAGCGTTTAGTTTCTGCTAAGGCCCAGTGCCAGGCCGAGAACTGTCTCTCAAAAGGAGAGTTATTATCTGCAGAGGACAGGAGGGCTCTGTCCAAGGTCCCGGGGGCCTGTGCTGTGATTCATCTGTGGGGGCCGTCACATATTCGAGACATCATCCCCACCTGCTGCTGACACCTCAGGTACCGTTGGGGCCGCTGGATCGTGTGGCCCGAGCAGCAGAGCAGCTTGCAGAGCCTTCTCTTTTTCTGGGTCCCACTCAAACCCAAACGAGGAACATTTTGCCTCCGAAATCTAAGAAGCCCACTAGGCACTGTGCCTTATTCCGGGTTGTAGGAGGGACCAGATGCTATAACTTATCCTTCCTCTTAGAAGGGATACCTCAACATGTCCCACACCATGGACCCCTAGAGATTTCATTAAGGCAGAAGGCCTCTAAAGTTTTGTTAGATTTATTTCCCACCCTCTGGCGCACAAATGTCTTACCAATAAGTCTAGTGCTATTGCTCCTCCCTCACAAGGTCCAGCAAGCATAATATCAGTAGTTGGCCAGCGTGATAGCTTTATTTTTTTTTTAAATAGAGATAAGGGCTTACTCTGTTGCCTAGGCTGGAGTGCAGTGGCACTGCAGCCTGGAACTCCTGGGCGCAAGCGATCCTCCTGCCCTCAGCCTCCTGGGTAGCTGAAACTACAGCATGCACCACCATGCCTTGCTACTTTCAAATTTTTTGTAGAGACGGGATCTCACTATATTGCCCAGGCTGGTCTTGAACTCCTGGCCTAAAGCAATCCTCCCGCCTCAGCCTCCCAGAGTGCTGGGATCATGGGCATGAGCTGCCACTCCTGGTCAGGGTGTTGTATTATGGAAGGAAAAGGAGATTAAGATCCCTGAGAACTGAATTATGACATAGGGCTGGAGAGCTGACATACACCTGAGGTGGGACAGTGAAGGTGTGTTGTTGGCCTTGCCAGCTGAAAGCAGACTGCTTCTGGTGGACCGTCAGGACAGGCATGGAGCAAAAGGCATTTGCCAGATCGATAGCTACACAGCGACACAACAGATACCAGGGAATGTGTTAATTTGCTCAAGCAATGAAACCACATCTGGTACAGCAGCTGCAGTTGGAGTCGCCACCTGGTTAGACTTGTACTAATCCATTGTCGTTGAGATCCGTCTGTCTTCCCTATGGGCCAGATGGGCAAGGTGAATGGGGCTGTGGTGACATCACCACCCCCACATCTTTCAAGTGTTTGGTGGTGGCACTAACCTCTGCAGTCCCTCCAGGAATGCAGTGCTGCTTTGGCTTTACCGTTTTCCCAGGTAGAGGCAGTTCTCGTGGTCCCCACTGGTCCTCTCCCTCTGTGGTCGCCCTCACCCCCCAGGTCAGGGCTGTGGGGATTCTGCCAGTGGCTGAGCATGTCTGTTGTACTTACGGGTTCTGGAACCAAGGGCATAACCACTCAGTGGGTTTGGAGATCCACTGGGCCCACAGCTAGACGGACTTGAGCTAAAACTCCATTGATCACCAACCTCCGTGAGCCTCTACTTGGACACAGTGACTTTTGGGGTCTCT
Source organism: Lepilemur ruficaudatus (assembly GCA_963574885.1). NCBI lineage: Eukaryota > Metazoa > Chordata > Mammalia > Primates > Lepilemuridae > Lepilemur > Lepilemur ruficaudatus. Next base: position 14,850 of record CAUYRT010044824.1, on the reverse strand, counting down.
TGGGATCAGTGTTGGCTCACAGTCAGTGTCCAGCAGTGCTTGCAAATTCTGATTTCTTCCTTTTCCCCAGTGCACAGTCACCTTGGCAAAAGGCCACAGGTCCCTTTGGGGACGGCTGGGAAAAAAATTAACAGGGTAACCTTTGGACAACGTACCAAGGTCCTTCCTTCAGGGGACTCAGCCTCCCCTTCCTTCATTCAGAGGATTCTGGGTCTATAAACTGGCTCCAGTCTGTGAGTTGAATGAAGGGCTGGGCCTCTGTTTTTCTGATTCAGTTAAACTTTTGTTATTAAACTTGATCTAGAACTTTTGTGCTTATACAGATAGAGTAAGAATTTAGTAGGTTTCCTGTTTCACTTCTAGGAACACAGCGATCAACCAATCAATGCCGTGGGTCTTGCGATCAGACTGTTCTAGAGGCTGCCGTGACTCTGCTGTCTGTGCCGTGGCCACACCCGTCTTGCCTTCGGGGGCCGACAGCCGCCCCTCGGCCTCTTGTGTTTGGCTTTCCCACTGTCAGGTCTGGCCTGCAGAGAACAGTGATCTCAGAGCTCTTCAAGGATGCTGAGGCTCCACTCACGTAGCTGTTTCTTACAGTATTGCTGAGAAGTATGTCTCCTGGACCTTGCCAGCGTGGGCAAGTAGGTCTTAAATGACAAATCCACTCTAGCATTCCAATTTCACCAAATCTTTCCATCTCTTCCTTTTAGATTAAGCCAAGGCAGGTCTGGCATTCCCAGCTCATTCACTGTGGGCCACCTTTTTGTTCGCATTTCAGCCAGCCAGCCAGCCAGGCAAGCCGTGACAACCCTTTCTGCCTGCCTGAGCTGTAACACAGAATGCAGCATCCCTGCCTCGCGAGCCCGTGTGGGTCCACCAGCCGGATCCAACGGTGTTTCTGCCCTCGGCGTCCCACACCCACCCTGCCTGTCTCCCACGTTTCTGTCTGTGTAGATCAGAAAACTCAAGTAGCTGTTCCGGAGCGTAGCACATCTCCTCGTGGGTCACGTTCTGTACCTGTCCTTAGGGGCCTGCTGGGCCTCGAGTCTAGTTACAGGTGTAGGAGCAGAGAGTGGGGCTGGGCGGGTCCTGAGGACACTTGGCGCTGTCTTGTGGCGGCTCAGGGAGGCCACAGCGCTTCCCTCAGGCGATGCAGCGTCGGCTCCCTGGGGAGGAAGCGGGCGGCTGCTCCCACTGGTGCTGGGCAGACCTCTTCCACTGGCGAGGAAGACTCAGCATGTAGGGCTCAGTGTGTCCAGCTTCGTCAGGCTCCCACAGGTCCCCGTCCCAGCTCTCAGGGTCCCCTTCCTCCCCGGTCAATGCCCTCACTGCAACAGCAGACACCTGCTGGGCAGGGAGGTCAACTTGCATTGTAACTCAGCCAGTCATGGGATGAGACTCCTGTTTGATTTCCAGAAATCTCATTCCTGTGGCTACCGGAGATAAGGGTCTCCTTCGGGCCACACGTGGAATCTTCCAGATCATTTATGTGACACTCAAGCTGGTAATTCAGATGACTGAGCTCATCCTTTTCTTTCCCTGTTTTGTACTGAGGCATTAAGAGCAAACCAGACAATCACATATTCCTTAATTTGCCAAAAACGTATCATACGCAGTCTGGCGGGTCCTTGCCTGCTGTAAGTGGTTGATGGGGAGTGTCCAGTGGGGGTGTTTTGTGTGTCTCTGTCGCCACATCACACCATGTGCTACCTACCGTGTTCTCTTCACTGCTGGAAATAGTCATTTGTGTCTTTAAATCTAGTCAGATTAGAGAGCCAGCCCCAGAAACCCCAAAACCAATTCAGAAAACTCATCCTTAAAATTCTGTTCCTCTAGAACCACTCCCGGTGCCAAAATCCGTATTAGTCAGGGCTCTCCAGAGAAACAACCAACAGGGTGTGTGTGTGTGTGAGAGAGAGAGAGAGACAGACAGACAGAGCTTACATAGTCAAACCAAATATGAACCCAGAACAACGCGGGCTGCTGTAGGTATGAGGGAGCTACCCAGGGAGACCACCTGAATTCTGCCTGGAGAGGTCAGGGAAGGCTTCTTGGAGGAGGTGACGCTTGAGCTATGTTGTAAAGGATAAAGGAGGGTTTGCCAGGAAAACTAGGTGGGAAAGGGAACTCCATGCAGAAGGATCATATGTTCTAACAGCTATTTTAGTGTGACCTACACGCTGGATTCCTGTGGGGACGTGACAGGGACATGCCTGGAGAGTGGGACAGGGCAGGCTCCCCTGAGGGGAGCCATCCAGGGCTTGAGTAGAGGAAGAGCTAGAGTTCAGTTGTGTACTAGAAGGACCGCTCTGGGGCTGTTCGTTGAGCACTTACTGTGTGCCGGGCCGTGGGGTTCAGGGGTGAGACAGGAAAGGTCCCCACCTTGCTGGAGCTGTATTCTAGAACGACCGTAAATAACAGAGAAGTGAATGTGCGGCCAGTCCGTGGGGGTAAGTGCTATGGAGGGAAAAGCAGGGAAGGGCAATGGGGTGCAGGGGAGGGTGGGTGGAGGGCAGGTGGGCTCATGCGGTTTTAAACAGGGTCTCACTGAGACTGCGACATTTGGGCCCTTGAAGGATGAGAGCAAAGCAGCCACGAGGATGTCTCCAGAGAGAGCATTCTCGGCAGAGGGAACTCCCCATGCAAAATGTAAAATGGCGCAGCTGCCGTGGAGACGGTTTGATGGTTTCTCAGAGAGTTAAACATAGACTTACCACGTGACCCGGCGACTCCACCCCCAGGAATATACCCCAAAGAACTGAAAACAGGTGCTCAAACTAAAACATGTGCGCTCACGCTCAGAGCAGCACTGTTCACGACAGCCAACAGGTGGAACCGACCACACATCCATCCGCTCCGGAATGGATGAACACAGCGTGTCTGTCCAGACAATGAAATACTATTCAGCCGTTAAAAGGAATGAGGTACTGACACGCGGTACAACACGGGTGGCCGGCGAAAGCATGGTGCTGAGTGAAAGCAGCCAGACACAGAAGGCCGCATGCTGCATGGTTCCGTTCATATGAAATGTGCAGGGCAGGAAGATCCTTGGAGACGAGGAGCAGGCCGGTGGCTGCCAGGGGCTGGGGTGAGGGGGGCGTGGGAAACGCGGGCGTGCTGGGCCTGAGGTGATGAAATGTCCTGAAACCAGACAGAGGTGGTGGCCGTGCAGTATTGAGAATGTGCTAAATGCCACTGAAGTGTACCCTTTAGGGTGTTGAGTTTCGTGGCATGTGCGCTTTGCCGCATTAGCGCCTGGCCGACGGCAGGGAGAGTAAGGGCTGGCGCATGTGGCGAGGACCTTGGCCCTGACTGCGAGCGGGCCCCAGAGACTAGGAGCAGAGGAGTGAGGCCATCGGCCCTGGCTGCCGTGTGGGGAGCAGACCCAGGGGCTGCCACCGCTGTCCAAGCATACGGCCAGGGTGGACAGGTTGGAGGGCGGGAAATGACCTGATCCTCTCTAGAATTTCAAGGTCAAGCCAAGAGCATTTGCGTGTGGGAAGTGGGGGAGAGAAGAGTTCAGGCTTGGCCTGGGCGGTGGGAGGATGGAGCAGCCCTTTCCTGAGACAAGGGGGTGCCTGGTAAGGCCTGGAAGGGAAGATGCCAGAACATAACTAGAGGTTGTTTCTGAATGATGAGATTCTTAAAAATTTTTTGTTGTGGGAAATTTCAAGCATCCACAGAAATAGAATCATACAGTAAGGCCCCCGTCCTGACCACCGGCCACAGCACCGTCGGCGTCCTGCTGTTCTAGATCATTCATCCGACTGCCCCTTCATTTAGCTTTTTTTTTCCTGGAGCATCCGGAAGCAAACCTCAGAAACGTGTCACTTGTTAGGTGGTGGGGGTTTGAATGATCATTATTTGGCTCCTCCAGATTTCCTAGTTTGTGGACACAGATTTGTATTTTATTTCTTTGTCTGATGTTTAAAATTGATGTATTTTTAAGGTACCCAAGTTTTAGTTGCTTCTGTTTCTTCATCTGTAAAATGGGGTTCCCAATAGGACCCCTCTCCCATTTCATGTCTGTAAAATGCCGACAATAGGGCAAGCCACGGTATAGGTGTTGCTTTTTTTTTTTTTTTTTTTTTTTTAACGTGGTGTAGTTTATAAGGCATAGGTTCTGCCCCCGAGTTCCTGGGATCAGACCCTCCCAAGAGGATCGCTGGGAGCTTCAGCTCCCAGCGCCTTAGCTCTGGCCCACGGTTGAGTTGCTCTGCTCAGACCGGCTGTCCCCTGCTCCCTCTGGGCCTCCCCCACGCTGTGTGGCAAGTACATCCATGCGACTGTTAGAGCCCTGGCTCTGTTCTCGCAGGCTGCCCAACCTCTCTGAGCCTCCATGTCCACTTCTGTAAGTGGGCGCCTGCCACGGCATGTGTGGCTGTTTTGCACAAATGCAATGAGCTAATGTGAATAAAGGCTTAGTTCAGCGCTTGGCATACAGTAAGCGCCCAATAATCCTTCAGTGGCACCATCTCTCCAGAATTTGCTTAGGGATGAGCATGGGATAGGACTGAAGCATTGGTCCACCAGCCTCTGTCCCTGAAGGTGGTCACGGGACCGTGGAATAAGCTCTGGCTGTGACACAGGTCACCTGAGTCTAGCCCTCGTGCTGGGCCTTGGGCAAGTGTCTTAACGTCTCTGGGCATCTGGAAAGGGACAGTGTGGGTTGGCTGTGTGAAGGGCTGTAGCCTGGGCTGCTGCAAAGGTGGGGACTCCAGCTGTGGGGACCCCAGCTGTGGGGGGCCCCTGGCCCCCTCCCCTGTTCCTTCCGCTAGAGAGGCAGCCAGTGCCAGGCTGGCCGGTGGGAGGGGCTTGGCATGAGGACCAGCAGATGCCAGTCTCGCTCTACGCACAGATGTATCTGCCAGTTTCTGATGGGGAGAAGCGATCTGGGAGTCGCTCACTTCATTGATAATTAAATTCAAATTAAGAGAGATTTGCATTTATCGAAAGCCTGTTTGACAAGGTGTCACTGTTCCCACTCAGCCCCCGGGCGCTGGGGAGCTGGCACCGGAGGTGCAGCTCTGTGGGGTGGGGAGAAAGGAGAGGTGGGGGCACGGGAACAGCAGAGGGGCTGCCTGTCAACCTTTCGTCATTGCAGAGGGTCAGGGCTCCAGCTCCGTGGTAAACGGAATGAAATGCTGTGTGGCCTCGGTCAGGCTGCTTAACCTTTCTGTGCCTGTTTCCTCATAGCAGCCCCCAGGGTCTCCCTCCTCAGGCGGGGAGTGGGGGACGGTCTGCTACCATGTGGCTTTGAGTTAGGCAAGGAAGCCCCCATCCCTGCCACCCTTCTCGCTGAGCACTGGGAAGAAGGACGAATAGCATCTCGGGGGGCCATGGTTGGTGGCCCACGCAGATCCCTTCACCAGGCGGCACACACGTGCTGTGAGCCGGCTGTCCCCTTCACCGATTAATCCTGAGGTGTTCTGTCCCACCCCACGGGGGGCAGCCCACCGCCCCCGAGTGATGGACTGGGAGGCGTGAAGGCCTGGGCCCCTTCCCTCAAGGCGGGCCCCGCTGTGGTGCCGCTCACCCCGCAGCAGCTCCGGGGGGGGGGGGGACACCAGACTCCTGCTCGGCCCACAGTTTTGCTCAGCTCCTTCCCCCGTCCTGGCCTGCTTCCCTCCCGCCCTGCCGCCTACTGGGGAGGCGTACCCCGACTAAGTCACTAGCACACAAGCCTCAGGTTTTGCCTCCGGAGACCCGACCCAAGACAGAACACAGCCTGGACAGGCCCACCTTTGAGTGCTGGGTGGTCCCCAGCAGGTCATTAAGCTCCCTGAGCCTCAGGGTCCTCATGGGGACATGGGACTAAGGTAGCTTCCTTTTGGGAAGTTTACAAGGACCAAGGATGTTGTGGATGTGGACATTCTTCTTATAAACTGGAAAGTCTGTTGTCCCTGGAGGCTGTCTTTAGGGAGCAGAGGGGTCCTGCTGGCCGGTGCTGAGTGGGAGGGAAGGGAGGGGAGGGGTGTGCCGGGGCGTTTTCTGCCTCCCCGCTTGGGGTGGGCTGCAGAGAGCGGGCATTTGGGGCCCGCGAGGGCAGAGCAGCGAATGGCACACGTGGGCGAAGATTCAGGCAATGGGCTCCTGCTCGGGAATCACGGTGCACAGGGCTGTGGTTACGGAGATTGTTATTTTTCCAGCCCTGCGCTGGGACAAAGCCTTCGGGCCCCTCAGAGGAGGCTCTGCTAAGGCAGTGGGAGTTTCAACTTTATCTGATGCGGCCTCATCTCAGACCCAGCCAATGGCATCCTCTTCCTTGGAAGGTCTTTGTGTCACCCCAGAGAACACCTGCTATAAGGAAATCTGCGCTGCCGAGCGGATGAACAAAGGTGCGGCTGTGTGCAGCGCACGGGGCTCCTTCCTTCCTTCTGCAGGGCTGAGCTTCCCAAGGTCATTTCAGATAGGACAAGACTTCACAAGAACTGCCTCCTGTGTCAGAGGTGGTGGGTCTGCCGGCACCCTGCCTGAGGGCTGATCAGACTTACAGGTCTAGATGTTAAAATCAGACCCGGGTTCAAATCCAGCTGTGCCCTGAACTCACTGTGTGACCTTGGGTAGGTCACTTAACCTCTCGGAGCCCACATTTCCTTGTCTGTGAAATGGCGATTGTAATGGGGTGCTTAGGCGGAGCAGTGAGGCAATAGGGGGGCCAGATGCAGTGTCGGTGCTTGGCGTTTCCAGTAACTTCTCTCTTCTTTTTCCTCCCTGTCCTGGCTCAGCTCCCCGTCCCTTTCTTTATTCCTTAAAGACATTTTTCCAGTGTTGAGGCCTTCCACGTCAGCCGTGCTTGCAAAAGCAGCAGAAGACGTGGGTGAACTGGAGACCCATGTAACAGCTCTCCGAGGACTCCGTAGGGCTCCGCAGGGGCCTGGCTTCCTGGGCAGAAGAGCGAGAGAGCAGCAGGGCCAGCGTCTGTCGATGGGGGACCAGTGACAGTTAAAGACAAGTCTCCCTGTTTCATCAGTGCTGTAGAGTGAGCTAGCAGTGAAGAGATTTTTGGAGTTTCACTGAGATTTTTTTTTTTTTTCTTTTTGTGAGTTGAAGCACTGCCTGTCAAATCGAGAACCCTCTCTTGATAGGGAAATACGCGAACGGGAGGATAATTTTATTTTCCCGGCCATGGGGAAGGCAGATCTTCAGCAGCAATCAGCTGCCAGCTTTGCGGCTGGGTGCATCCTCCTCTTTCATATTAACAGGTTTCATCCAGTAAATGTTTTCCATTTCCACACGAAACTGGAAAAAAGCATCGGCTAAATACAGCCCCGCACAGGCAGGCTGCGGTGGTCTAAAGTTAGGGGGACGAGAAGGACGGGTTTGAGCTTTTTTTTTTTTTTTTTTGTATAATCTGAATGGGGAGGATTTGCAGCCTTGTCACACTCTGGTTGAGGCTCCAGAGGAGCAGAGGTCCTTAATGTGACCTCAAAAGCTGTGTGACCTTTGGCAGGTTACATGACTTCTCTGCGCTTCCGTTTTCCCCTCTACAAAGTAGCATCATGTCTCTTTATGATAATCTGGGTTTGACTTTTCCACGGCTCAGTTCTCCCACTTGGGGATAATGCCTGAGAAGTGAGTGGGGAGCCTCAGGTGGCACCCGCATGACTTGTTTCTCTGGTCTCACTTTTAGTGTCATCTCAAAGTTTGAGAGGAGATGGCGTGTGAAGGGAGATATTCTTTGTTGATCCCCAGACTTAATTTTTAAGCCCTTAGAATTGAGATTATAATTTATATCCATATTTTAGGTACAAATTAGGGGCTCGGGCTTAGCTCAATACCTCACCCCCCCCACACACACACACACAGATACACACAGACACACTCTTTTGTAGAGATGTCCTTCCTTTTACTCCTCAAAAGAGACAGTCTTTTGTGGTTAAGATATTTGTGCCTGCCACTTACTTGTTCAGTAACCCGAGTAAGTATTTCTCTTCTCTAAGCCTCAGTTTTCCCATCTGTAAAATGGGCATGATGCTATCTCCTTGAGCTAAACAATATGATAAAAATGACTGGCATTTATTGAACGTTTACTGTCTCTCTGGCCCCATGCTAATAAGCATCATCTAAGCATCTAAGAACAGCCCCATGAGATAGGTACCGATATCATCCCCATGTTACAGGTGAGGAAGACTGAGGCTCAGAGAGGTGAAGTGACTTTCCCCTGGTCAAACAGTGAGTAAGAAGCAGAGCCGGGACTTAAACCCAACTCTGGGCAATTTCAAAGCCTGTATACTTGAGTGGCCTCTGATGAATGTCAAGGTCTCAGCTCCATGCCTGGTACCTAGTAAGCACCCAGTAATTGCTGGCTGCAGGGACTCTGACAATGGTGGTGATGCTTGGGAAACCTTTGCCTGGGGGCAGGGGAGACAGAATGTAGGATGAATTTCCCAGCAAGATCTAGCATGGATTCATAAATTTCCATCAGATTTCCAAATGAGAAGGATTGTGTTAAGATGAGCCACATGCAAAGTACATCCCTCCCACCCAAAATAAGGGGACATGTTTCTATAGACACACGCTCACATTTGGGTATCTCACAAACCAGGCAGAATATTGTAAGGCAATGTACAATGGCATAAAATATCGTCCCAATTTAATCCATCTATCTAGTGTTCCATCTAATTACTATATTAGAAAAGTCTTCAGACCATGTATTGAACATTATAAATGGGAATAAAATGATTCTGGTAATGGCTTAATAAAACAGGTGAGGTAGCTCCGTCTGTCTGCCTGTATCCTTGGACCATGGCCAGATTGATTTGTCAGGGAAGGGGGAAAAAAACCAGAAATGGGCTTGTGTTGTTGCACTTTGGAGATTGTCTCCATTAGGGGCCTTTGATTTTATTCTTGTTTTTCCTTATGAGAAGTGCTTATCGGTTCCTTTTGTTAACAGCAAAATATGTAGAACTGATGGGAAAACTGACAGCAGCCGTTTCATATTTTATAAAGCTGCTCCCGGCTCGTAATTTGCCAGTCGGGATGAATAGAGGAACCCGAGACTCCTGGTGCATTTGCAGCAGATGACTGCAGTCTAGTCGGAGGGCGTGTGGCTGCCGGATTTCACTGCTCTGGGGACTGCGGCTGGCGGAGGTAGAGCGAACCCAGGGTCAGGAAATGACGTATCAGTCGTTCGGGGCTGGAGTTGCCCCGCCAAAGGGATCTGGGATCCTTGTGCATCAGGTCACCTTTGCTCCGCGTGCCCAGAAAGGTGTTCGCTTTTTTGGAATCTCTGGGGCTTTCTGCACAGATCTAGAAAGGACTTTGCCCTTTCTCCTCTCTAAATGCTCAGTGTCTTTGAACTTCGTGCCCTGAAGTCTCCTGCCCCTCTCCTTGAAAGCCGCTGTTGCCACTGAGGCTTGACACATCCTGCCTGAATTTGCCCCTGGCTTTGGGGTTGGTATCCAGCAGCGAGTGACAGGAGGGCCACACAGCCCAGTGGATATATCTTGCCCTGCTTCTGCGGAGCTGCACCTGGCAGGGGGAAGGAGCAAAAGACACCCCCTTCCCCCGAGTGCCTTGGGTGTTTCCAGCTCCAAACTCTCATTTCTTGCTTCGAGTAGACTAATATGCGGGTGTCGGAGGTTAAATTCCAGCGCATCAAGGAGGTGCCCATTTTTCATGGAGCCCTGGCATTCGCACCGGGCGTCGTCTGCGTTGTCATGGCTACGCGGGCCCGGGACCCCAGAGACGGGAGCGCAGAATTAATGGCAGTCCCGAGTAAAGGATTCCTGTCTTGGCAAGGTTGATGGATTACATTGATGTACCATTTGTCATACTGTAATTGTTCTGGCAAATGTAATACCCACTAGTATAAACATTGTACTGCTTTGCTAATAAAACCCAAAATAGGAAGAGAAAGGATGATACAGTGTTATGCTCACTTAAAGAGACAATGCCTCCTTTCTGAGTTGGAGCCCACTTTTTCTGGAGGCCTTGCCACCCGGCGCCGTCTCCATCGATGTGTCTGTACGTGCTAAGCACCTGTCTACCACCCGCCTTCCCACCGGCAGTGGTGTGGGCCACCTGGGGTGTGTGCCCAGGTGTTTTCTCAGAGGCTCGAGGGACGCAGTTTTCCCTCTGCTGCACCTCCCTCGATTCCTCTTCTTGGGAGCAGTTGTTACCCAAAACCTCTCTGCATTTCCTTGCTGCCTGCTTAACATCCCCAGTGGAATCTGTTTTTCAGATTGACTTGGCATTCAAGGCTCTGCTACAACTGCTGCCTTCAGGAAGCCTTCCCTGACCAGACAGGCCTTCTCCAAACTCCCATGTCACTCAGGCTGATGTGCCACACAGTGGATCCACCACTGCCGAGTATCTGTTCTGCCTTAGGATTCTTCCCCTAAGATCAGGAGGTCCTTCAAAGGCCGGGTCTGGGCCCTAAGTATCTCTTTCACCCCAACTCCCTGGTTACGCCTGAATGGGACACAGAACGTGCTTAATTAATACCCAGTGAATTAATTACCCGTTTCCCACTGGGCATGAAGGGCCTGCACAGGATCTGTGATCTCGTATGCCGTTTGTCCGGGCATCGCTGGCTTCCGTGCCTTGACACGCAATTTCACTCTGCTCTGTCCAAACCGTTGTAGACCCTTGTGGGGCCCAGCCGGTGGCCTCAGCCCCTCTGAGCCTCTGCTCCTGTGAGGAGTGCATTCAGCTGCAAGAAACTGGGAATTCAGCCAACGGGTGCCTCAAGCTCGCACGGGTTCATTTATTTATTTTTTTAAGTAAACTTTACATTTAGAGCAGTTTTAAGTTCATAGCAAAGTTGAGCAAAGAATACAGAGCATTCCCATGTATGCCCTGCCCTGTGCAAGCATGTCTCCCTCCCCAGGAGCGTCCCGTGCCAGAGCGGGACATTTGTTCCTGTCACTGAACCTCCACTGACACATCATTGTCACCCAGAGTCCACGGTTTACGTTAGGGTTCCCGCTTGGCGCTGTACTCTCCGCTGGCTTGGACAGAGTGCAGTGACGTGCGTCCGCTGGTCTGGCATCACACACAGTAGTTCCTCTGCCTGAGAATCCTCCATGTTCCACCTACTCCTCCCTCTCTCCCTCCCCCAGCCCTCTGGTAACCACTGATCTTTCCGCTGTCCCCATAGTTTTGCCTTTTCCAGAATATCTGTGGTTGGAATCGTGCTGCGTGTAGCCTTTGCAGACTGGCTTCTTTCCCTTAGCAACGTGCATTTAAGGTTCTTGTGTGTCTTTTCATGGTTTGACATCTCATTTCTTTTTAGCGCCGAATAATATTCCAGTGTCTGGATGTTGCTGCCATTTATCGGTCCACTCGCGGAAGGCCGTGTTGTGGATTTGTTTTTCTCACGTGACGGAGTCAGAGGGAGGCAGCCGTCTGTCTTTCCATTTTCCATCTTTTGTCTGCACAGCAGCAAGATGGCTGTTCCTCCTGCAGGGCTCCTGTCTGCGGGCCAGAAAGGAATACACAGGGAAGGCCAAGGGGGCAGAGGGCCGGAGGTTTCCTCCCAGCGAGGATTCTACCTCTTAATTCAGGAAAGGAAGCCCTCCTCGGGAGCCTCATCTCACTGTCCACAGCTGGCCACTCCTAGCTGCAAGGGAGGCAGGGAAATCAGATTTTTCAGCTTTCCAGCCTCGGGTGAGAGATGGTGCTGCGGGCTGAATTGTGTCCCTCAAAATTCATGTGTCACGGTCCTGACGCCCAGGACCTCAGAATGTGGCTATATTTGGAGACAGGGTATTTCAAGAGGTATTTAAGTTAAAATGAGGTCATGGGGGGGCCCTAATCCAGTATAACTGCTATCCTTATGAGAAGAGGAAATTTGGACTCACTCACACAGAGGGAAACACATGTGAAGACAGCGAGAAGGCGACCATGTACAAGCTACGGAGAGAGGCCTCAAAGAAAGTGGCCTTGATCTTGGACTTCTTGGACCTTAATCTTGGACTCCTGGCCTCCAAATTTGTGAGAAAATCAGTGTCTGTTCTTGACCCACCCAGTCTGTGGTACCTTTTTATGGCAGCCCTAGGAATGAATACAGATGGTTTCCACAGGTAGATTCTGGCGTCATCCCATTTTACAGCAGAAGAGACAAAGTCAGAGGTCAGTACCGAGTCTGCACGATGGTCAGAGTCAGAGTCCCAGGTTTGAATCCCGGCTTCCCCACTCACGCTCTGTCGTGACCTTGAGGGAGTTGCTCCACCCCCCTGAGCGTCCATTTCTCCTTCTGTGAAATGGGGATGATGATAGCTCTGATCTCTGCGGGCTGATGCGAGAGTTGGATGAGATGAAGTGTGGAAAATTATTCTCGGAATTATTAAAGTTGATGCTAACAGAGCTGGAATTTGAATCAAGTCTGTCTTCTTCCCAGGCCTGACAGTATTTGGGGAGGGGAAGGGCAGCGAGGGGTCCAGCATCGACTCTGTTCCCCTGGGAAGGTAGCCCCTGCAGAGGAACACAATGAAGGCTGAGATTTATGTCCCCGTGGTCGATTCACACCACCTTTGTGCCCCCGCTGCCAGGCTCCCGCTGTAGCCTGTCTTCTCCCCGCTTTCTGCCCAGAGGGCCCCTCGTCCCTGGCACACCCACACCTGGGAGCGAGGGGCCCTCTCTGGAGTTCGTCATTCTCACCCTCGCTTGCTGCAGGCTCCCAGGATTCAGCTCTGGTAGGTTGGGGGCCCCCAGCTGCTGGGTCACGTGGAGCTGGTCTTGATAATGGCCCCTGGCATTGAAAGGCGACACGAGCCTGCTCAGAGCTGGGCTTCTGCAGGCCTGTTGTGGGGTCGCCTGGCAGAGGAGCGGGAGGCCAGGGAGCTGGCCCAGAGCAGACCTCCAGGATGCTGCAGCCAGAAGTAGCAAAGGCCCCGGTGGACGTGTCCAGGAAGGCGATGTCTCCAGTGGGGCTTGGCGAGCAAGTCTTCCAGGTGGCCTTGCCAAGGAAGTTCCCCACCCAGGACCCAGCCCTTGGCCCCTCTCTAGAAATACTGCTTGCAAAACAGCAGTGCAGCCACTGTGGAAAACGGTATGACAGTTCCTCAAAAAAAAAAAAAAAAAAAATTGCCATGTGATCCAGCAATTCTACTTCTGGGTATACACCCATAAGAACTGAAACAGGGACTCAAGCAGATACTTGTACAGCCGCGTTTATAGCAGCACCGTTCACAACAGCCAAAAGGTGGAACGCAGGTGTCCAACAAAATGTAATGTGTCCCTGCAATGGAATAGTATTCGGCCTTAAAAAGGGAGGAAATTCTGGTATCTGCTGCAACACGGATGAACCTTGAGGATGTTAAGTCAAATAAGCCAGTTACAGAAAGACAGATACTGTATAATTCCAGTTACAGGAGCTCCCTAGAGGAGTCAAATTCTTAGAGACAAAAGTAGAATGGTGGGTGCCAGGGCCGGTCAGTGGGCAGGGGGGTGGGGAGGGTGGATCAGGGGGTCAGTGTTTAATGGGGACGGAGTCTCGGTCTGGGAAGATAAAAGGTGCGGGGGGTGGATAGTGGCGATGGTTGCACAACGGTGTGAACATACTTAATGCCACAGAATAGGTACATTTACAAATGGTAAATTTTATATCGTGTATTTACCACAATGAAAAGGTGCTGCTTTCCTTACTGCTGCTGCCTCAATTACTGCTAATACTGACGGGACTGCCACCACTGAGCACCGCTGCGCTGCATGCTTGGCACACAGTGTCGTGCACGATCCTCCCAGCAATCCCAAAGCAGGTTCTGTTAATAAGTAGGTGAGGACACTTACCTACAAAACAGTACTGAGGTTCAGAGAGGTTACATTTGTCCAAAGTCACACAGCTAGCAAGTGGCTTAACTGGGCCTTAAACACGGTGTCTGTGTCCAAGACCTGTTCTCTCAACCATATCACCCTTGACTGCTCTGGATTTTGACCGTAGCAGGGTTTTCAGCTTTGTCACTGCTGACGTTTGGGCTGCATAAGGCTTTGTTGCGGGGGCCTGTCTGTACATGGGAGGGCGTTTAGCAGCATCCCTGTTCTCTCCCCACTAGATGCCAGTAGCACACCACCCCCAACAATCCGAAAGCAAAATGACCGAAAATGTCTCCAGAAATCACCAGATGTCCCCTGGGGGGCAAAATCACCCCTGGTTGACAACCGCAGGTTCAGCAGGGGCTTGCTGGCACTGCAGAAGACATTGGACAGTCACTCACATGTTCAAACCACATCAGTCCCTAGAAATCAGCTTGTGCCCAAGAGATCATTTGAGGGAAGGGGGGGCCACAAAGGCTTGCCCTGCTTGTTGAAAGGATTTTTTCCCCACGAGAATGTGTCAACTTCCCACACAGACCCCCTTCAGGGTAAGCCCTTAAAATGCCAAGACATGTTGAACATCCATTGTGACATAAGGCTGGGCACACCCTCCTAGCTTGAACAGTGTTCATTTGCAAGATGGTTTATATTAGTGTAGGAAAAAAAAAGTCCTGCATTCCGGTCTGGGCAAATGCCGGTCTGCACACACAGTGGTATCATAGCCTTTTAGTTACAGATGTCCGAGGTACTTTGTTAGGTAAATAAAGCAAGCAGTAGTATGTGATCCCATTTTTAGGTAGATGTTAGTTGGAAGGATGCACCCCAGAACATTCCAAAGGTTTTTTTTTTTTTGAGACAGAGTCTCACTCTGTTGCCCGGGCTAGAGTGAGTGCCGTGGCGTCAGCCTAGCTCACAGCAACCTCAGACTCCTGAGCTCAAGCAATCCTTCTGCCTCAGCCTCCTGAGTAGCTGGGACTACAGGCATGTGCCACCATGCCCGGCTAATTTTTTCTATATATTTTTAGTTGTCCAATTAATTTCTTTCTATTTTCAGTAGAGACAGGGTCTCGCTCTTGTTCAGGCTGGTTT